>JAGWCC010001054.1:0-66416 GCA_022651775.1 Drusus annulatus | reverse complement strand
TTAGTGTTATTATTTATTATTCTCAGCTTCCTTTATACCTTGATTGTTATCCAATTCTCTTTGAGGGATACGCAAATTCGATTTATAGCTGAAGGCATCTAAATTAAATTGTGCATCTAACGGATGATTACTTTGATCGTATTTGCGAGTGATCTTATAACCGAGACGCTTAAAATCGTTTAATGAGAAACCTTCTCCCCAAAGCTCAATACGTCTCTGTAATACAATGGCATCGCGTAAAGCATTTTTTTCGCTAGGTAAAGTGTAATTTGATTTCCCCCTGCTGGCTAATAATTGGTTAACAAGAGCTATCGCTTCAGCTGATTTCCCTTGCATTGCTAAGCCTTCGGTCTCTATCAATAACATCTCTGATGTCCTCATCATTGGAATGTCGCCAAAATTATCATTACTCCCAGCGGCATAACGTCCAAATTTCAGATTATCATATTTATAGATCGTCACAGTTATCGAAGTGCCGAAAGTGTATCTTGTATTTGCTGACGCAAAAGCTTTCTTTCGAACATCGGTTGATAATATTTGATCATATAAGGCTTTGTCGATTTGCTTGCTCATCGCAATACTAGCATAACCATAAGACAGAGAAGATAAGTGTGATGTTAAATTAATAATACCCGTCTTGGCTACATCCGATTCACTAGTGATATCTGAAGCCCACATCCATTCTTGATTATTTAGATCAATAAATCGACCCAAATCTGTAGGTTGGTCAAACCACTCTGTTGCAGTCATTAAATTAAACCCTGTACGTGCAGCATTGGCATAACTGCTCGCTTTATCCCACTGTTCCATATTCAGATACATACGCGCCAATAGACCCGATACAATTTTAGCATCTACTTGACTTTTACCTGTTCTGTTCCAATTTTTCAAATCTTCATGAGCCTCCAACAAATCTTTTTCAATTTGCGTATACACATCTTTTACGCTGGCACGTGGATTCAGTCTCAAAACCTCAGGTGCGGTTTTATCAGTTACTATGGGTACACATAGAGTATTTTCGTTCCCTACATATTTTTGTTGAAATAATTGTGCCAAGTTAAGGTAGGCAAATGCACGCATAGCATAAGCTTGTCCTTTAAATGCAAGTAATTCTTCATCTTCGGTTTCATTATTTGACAGCAATTTAATTACTTCATTTGAACTCAAAATCATTTTGTAATAGAAATTCCATGCATAATAACTATCATAACGGTCTTCTAATCGTGCTCTATCTTCTAATTTGTAACTAGGATAAAACCAACCATAAGTACTTGCTCTTTGCACCATGTCACTGGTCATTAAATCCGTTGTTAGCATAATGCTTCCATAACCGAAGTCATTATGATCTTCTAATCCTTGCATGTTAAGGTTAATTAACCACGAGTAAAGACCCTGTACCATAGGAGTTATTGCCTCTTTCCCTAATTCGTCTATACGATCTGTAGTTATGGTCTCAGTTGGTTGAACATCAAGAAAATCTCCACCGCAAGACGTTAGCGAAAACACGCAAAGGAATATAAATATTTTTGTAATTGTATCTTTCATAACTTTGATTGATTAAAATTTTAAATTTAAACCCATGGAAACAATTCGCGGTTGGGTGTAAGAACCAGCAGCATTAGCTCCAATGATGCTATTTCGTGGATCGTATCCTTTTCTTTTACTGAATAGTGCCAAGTTATCTACAGACACCGAAAATCGGAGCGTACTTAATTTGATTTTCTTTAGCAAAGCTTTAGGCAGATTGTAACCTAAAGTAATGTTGTTGATGCTAAAATAATCAGAACTGATAATAAACCGATCACTTGTGTTTATTGCTGCTGCATCATTTCCTAATCTTGGAATATCCGAGTTTTGATTATCTACGGTCCATCTGTTATACATATCCTTATGCCAGCTGTTACCTAATTGCCCATTTCCATTGTGCATTAAACCAGCATATACCACATCGTAACCATATCCACCTAACTGATAACTTGTTTGTATATTCAAGTCAAATTCGCGCCAAGTGAAATTAGTGGAAATACCACCATATACAAAAGGTAAAGCATCTTTAGAGAAGTATCTAGTGGCTGCGGAATACTCTGTTGTAACTTGTTGTACACCATTAATGTATTTGTCAGTATTCCAAGTTGATTGTCCATTTTCGTTTACACCAGCATATTCTCTTACATAATATCGATAACGGTCCTCGCCTTCAGTATACTTAAATGCCCCTGTAATAAAACCAATCTCCTTATAGGAGTCTGGCAAACTTGTTATTTTCGATTTAGTATGTGTTGCATTAGCCGAAACTATCCACTCTAATTCGTTGGTTTTTATCACAATGCCTTTTAACTCTAACTCCAAGCCATTATTCAATAATTCCCCAGCATTGCCAGGGTAAGCCGCAAAACCTGCAGAGGGCGATTGAGGAAGTTGAAACAACAAGTCTGTAGTTCTACGCGAAAAGTACTCAAAGCTACCCATCAATCTTTTGTTTAAAACTTCAAATTCCATCCCAACATTGAAACTGTGACTTTTTTCCCAAGTTAAGTTCGGAGTTCCTTTGCCAGCAAAAGTCAATGACAAATCATCTCCATTAGGCACCACGCTATACTGATCTACCCAAGGGCTAACATTGTCTCTAAATTATCATTTCCTTGTGTACCATAACTTGATTTTAATTTAAGCTCGTCTACCCATGAGATGTTTGACATAAAATCTTCCTTGGTAATTAGCCAAGAAGCTCCTACTGACCAAAATTTACCCCATTGATTTCCCTTCTTAAACCGTGACGATCCATCAGTACGGAAACTAGCTGATCCGAAATATTTACCATCATAATCGTACATTAGTCTAGAGAAATAACTTTCCCCTTTATAGGTCCGTTTCAAGGAACTGGATTTAGGGTCGCTTATGGCACCGGCTAACTCAGTATTATCAGGATCTAAGAATTTAGATTTCCCTGCATAGATGTATTTAAGTGTAGTGGAATAGTTTTCATGCCCAGCTAAAACCTCTAAATTATGAATACTATTAAACTTACGAGTCCAATTTAGGAGTTGGTTGGCAGTTAATACCTCTAGCCTTTGAGTTGTTTGCCCAGATATCCCTCCTGCATTCTTAAATTGACCATACTTTGCATTTTTGTAATTCTGATTTAATACATTGATATTCGTAAGACTAAGATTGCTTGTAAATTTAAAATCTTTTAAAAACCGAATCTCAACTAATCCATTTCCCATAAAATTATCGGCATCGGTTTCATCTTTATCCAATTGATTAGATGCAATGGGGTTTGCTAAGCCTGATACAGGGCGTACATGCTGTCCATTGTATTCACCATCACCAAAGTCAAAAATAGGCTCACCTTTTTTATCTAGCACCATATTTCCATTTAAATCATATTCATAAATGGGGTAAATAGGACCCATGGTTTGATCTATATAAAACATATTGGCACCTTGAGTATTGGCTCTGGAAGAAAATTTTGTTTTAGTTTTGGTGTACATCATTCCCCCTTCAAGTCTCAGCCATTTGTTGACCTTTTGATCCACTTTAATCCTATTGCTAAATCTTTCAAATCCCGAGTTTTTCACCAAACCTTCATTGTTGTAGTAATTAGATGAGATGTAATATTTCGTATTTTCTGTCCCTCCAGAAACTGATACCTGATACTCCTGATGCTTACCATTAATAAACATTTCATCACGCCAAGGATCAAAATTCATATAATTTACGCCTGTGTTTACACGCCCTGTTTGAGGGTTAATAATTTGACCATTGGGTGTGTTGGTACTGACGTTGTATCCGCCAAGTTGTGGGATTAAATTATTACTTGCATTCAGCCCCGCAGTCATCCAATCCTGTCCATTTGATTGATAGGTATTGCGCAACTGATCCCATGCCATTTCATAAAAATCAGACACATTATCCACTGTTTCATATCGTGGTACAGCACGTGAATTTACACCTACTTTAGCTTGAAAGCTCACTGAAGCAGCCCCTGTTTTGCCTTTTTTTGTAGTAATCAGTACCACACCATTGGCACCTCTTGCTCCATACAATGAATTGGCTGCAGCATCTTTCAGTACACTCATACTTTCAATATCGTCACTACTGATGGAGTTAATATTTCCTTCAAACGGAATTCCATCGAGTACATACAGTGCTTTACTCGAAGCATTAATTGAACCCACACCACGTATCCGAACATCAGCATCTGCTCCAGGACGACCTGATGTACTTGCAACTTGCACACCAGCTGTTTGCCCTGCTAAAGATTTTGTAACCGATCCTGCTTGGAAGTTTTTAATAGCATCTGATTTAATAACAGATGCTGATCCTGTAAATGATGAACGTTTGGCTGTTCCATAAGCTATCACCACTACATCATCTAACATTTGACTATCGTTTTTCAGCGTAACGCTCACTGTTGGTCGTACTGTTACGTCTTGATTTTCCTTGCCAATAGAACTAACAATCAATATTGTTGATCCTTCAGGAACATCAATTGTAAATTTCCCATCTGAATCGGCAACTATTCCCACATTAGTTCCCTTAATAACAACAGAGGCACCTGGTACTGGCAAGTTATCCTCGTCAACAACAGTACCTGTGACTTTAGTTTGCGCCATAAGACCCACTCCTAAGAATAGGCACAATAAAAGCACTAATAAACTTTTCATTCAATTTGATTTATTTGGTTGATACTAGTTCGATTTATTTGCTCTTTAACATCTTTTTGAGTATGATGTAAAATTACAAATTAACCGCTATTAGTTACTTTTGTAAAGCAATACTGCTGAATTTGCTTGCAATTTGTCGAATTAATCAACAATTGACTTTACAGTTGCATTATTGCATTACGCACAATAACTACCCAAAGATATAAAAAATATTCAATACCTAATTAATTTGAACAAATTACGTTTGTTACGTAAGCTGACTTAACAATTGGAGCAAAAGCTATGTACTAACTTGGTTATACTAGCCTATAAATCAGAAGAATTACCAGTAGCAAATGATTGAGGATAGGAAACTGGGGCTAGTTTTGCGCCACCATACAAGCGAATATACGTATCAAACTGCCGAACACCTTCAGTTAATTCAATTACCCGGCAACCATTCAGTCCAAGATGGTTATACACGGTGTTTCCTCCCGAGTATCGACCATAAGCTAAATAGATTCCCATGTAAGCCCCTATGTAGTCGTTATCGTGATCGTGTCCCACAAAGGTTCCCATAATATCGCCAGTCTCCTTCATCGCCAAAAACATACCCGAATTAATGAATGGTGCACATTCTTTTTCCTTTCTATTACCCACTATCTTGGTGGTGTCTAGATAAGTGTATTCAGGTAGTGGAATATGGAAGAACGCTAAAGAAGGAATGGTGTCTTTTACTGCTTTCTTCCATTTGTTATTTTCCTTCTTAAACCAGTCTATTTGCGTAGCACTAAACCAGCCATAACCTTTCACATCTTTGATGGTAGAGTAGGCATTCGAATCCATAAAGTAAAGAATTGCCGCATTTTTTGCGTTTTCTTTTTGCGTTGCTTGCACTTTAATACTATAATTACCAACACCTTCTGTTGGTCCAGCTTTGGCTATACAGTAAGGTTTTTTAACTAAATATGCCATTATTTCTTTTCTGCTCATACCCTGTTCGTCATCGTGGTTACCAAACACTACCGCCCATGGTATTTGTCGTTCAATGAAAGGTGCAACAACTTGATCCCAGCATAGTTTTACATCTTTACCAGTCGTTACATCACCAGTAAGCACCACCAAATCGGGTTTTTCAGCATCAATGGCTTCGATGATGTTTTTTAATGCAATTTCCGACTCGCGCATTTCTGTTTTATAATGAAGGTCGGTAAACTGAAGGATTTTGAATTTTGATCCGTTAAATGTAAACTTGTGCTGTGCCAATATGTTTTGGTATAATAATAAAAAAGACAATACGTAGAGGGTTAATTTTAATGATTTCATAATGAATGATTAACTGATTAACTGAATGAATGATTAGCAGACTGACTGATTAACTGACTGACTGATTAACTGACTGACTGATTAACTGACTGACTGATAACTGACTGACTGATTAACTGAATAATTGCGAAGATGCAGTAGTAATTTAGTTAATCCGTAATTCAACTAATTACTTCTTCTTCCCATTCTGCGATATTCCGCATTTCTTTGGAGAAGTTAATACTATTTTACCCAAAGCTACATAAGGATGCTGATACCTTCTCTTTTATCTGCGCAATTGCTTCACTTGCCGGTGATCAAAAGTGATGGACTGCTAGAGGCAAACCAATACGCAGAAAATACACCTCCTTCATTGATAAACATTCCCAAAGATACTGGATTGTAACCAGTTTGTGTTATTCGCCTTAAAGGGCGTAGTCGTCTCTTAAATATTGGACTATAACCAATCAAGATTAAAGCATTAAAGGGCATATTAGACAAACTGAGGCACCTCATCAGTTTAAGGTCTCCTGAAGGGCCGCCATCTCTCCTCTCTTTTCCGAGAGACCGAAAGTCTCTCAGAAAAGAGGAATTGAGGAGATTCATTTTAACCTAAGGGTGGCTAAGATATGTCGACCCTTCAGACCTCGAAGATAGGATGCCAATTCTAATTCAGTATATTCGTTGTAATAATCAATTCCACGGTATACACCTTTTGGGTCAAGCAGCTGGCATTATTTGCCGTGTAAGTAAATACCACTCGGGTAGCTTTAACATCGCCTTTGTATGGGTCTGGAATAATACGGGGATCATCATATGCTGTTTTTCCGTTAAACACCACTGCCCCTGCAAAAGGCGATGGATTGGCTACATTCAGTATATGATCATTGGCTATTGCGGGTGTTAAATTAGAGGTAATCATGCCACGTGCTTCAACGCCTAGTATTTGATTAATATGGATATTTTCCGCCATTTCCCTGCAAATCACCACACGTTGCGGAGGCATTTGAATGGTGGTAGTGTTTAACGATGTAATGTACATCCGTGCACTATCTACCCCACATTTGTTTTCCATCTTGTATTTGTAAGTATGTGTGCCTGTAGCAAAAGCCAAACTTACGCCTCCCTTAGGATCGGTACCGTTTACCACTGGACTATAAGGTGTTGCCGATACATTCCCCCACTTCACATTCCAATCTAATTGGGGATGGATTACATGCAAATAACTCGACAAATTAAGATTCGACCCTGGTGTGGCATCAGGACAAACCTGCACCCGAATGTCGGCAGCACGCACTGGCGGAGCCACCAGTACATGGAAACTTTCCGAAACTGCTCGGCAATTGACACTATTGATATTCCCTGTGGCAGCTATAATAAACCGATAATCGCCAGTGTTAGTCGCTGTAGCCGATGCAATAGTGTGTTTGCTTTGCGCTACCGTTACCTTTCCATTGTTTGAGCTACCTCCTGTACCAGTGATGATATCCCAAATAACGGACTCCTGCGCTTTGAATTCCCATCGGTAATCAATATTTGCACCAAAAGTACCATCGTCAATAAATTCAGATCCTAACTGGATATCCAAATTACTACCCAAACAAATCACCGTATCCTTAGCGGGTAAGGTTACAACGGCTGGTGCACAGAAACGAATTTCGATATCGTCCATAGCAAAATCATTACCATTACCTCCTTGTGCATTATTCTTAATTTCTAGTTTTAAAGACGTTATACCCAAAGGAAGTTCGAATTCAAAACCATAATGCTTCCAATTGGTAACAGGCAGAGCTACAAGCGGTATGTTTGAGGTGTAATAAGTAGCAAGAATGTTATTCGTTACAGGATCGCTTATTGTGAAAGTCAAATTGGGCTGTATGCCAGCACCAAAACTGACCAACCATGCCGAGAAATTCAAAAATGTACCTGAACACAAATCCGATATGGTGTGCGAATAAAATATACCTGTTGTAAAATCTGCATTAATCAGCATAGCTCTACCAATATTAGGATCTGATGGTGATGTATGGTCATCAAGGAAATTCCAACTAGTGTAGTTTCCTCTATTTTTCTGTAAAGAATACTCGCCATCGTGTGGTACTTGAACTATTGATGAAGCATTAGTTGGATGAGTTATTCCATTAAAAAATTTATAGTTTGTTTTTGTTCCTAAACTGATCTTAGAATGTAAGGTTGATAGGGGATTGTTACCGTCATCATAACTATCGAAATCTTCTTTGAAAATTACAGTTCCGTCTTTAGCACAAGCTTGTGGGGCGCCTCCGCAACCACTTGCCAAACTGACCTTCACCTCTATTCGTGAATATTTTACGCCCTTGTATTCGGTCTCTACCCAAACAGATTGTGATAATGAGGCATCTTTGGTGACAGTGGTAGTTAAACCTGTAGTTAAAACCGCACTTCCTGTTGCGGTGGCATACCAGCGGAAAGTGACACCAGTAATGGCATTCACGCCCACTGTTACTACTGCATTAGGGCAAGCGGTGTAGGCTTGCGAATTGGGTTTTATTTGCAGATAATACACTTTAGCACTTGCACTATCGGTACCACATTTGATGTAGTAGGTCACACTGTCGGTGGTGGCAATAGGGCTTTTCGAGGTGTATACAAAACTGGTATCAGGTGCTTGCGAGAAAACCAAGCTCCCTTGTTTTAAACCCGAATTGGGGATGGTGTCGAATTTGCTGAGTGGTGTGGTGGTACAAGCTGCACGTTTGTCGTTAGCAAATACAGGGGTGGATACAGTGGTGTTGGTAAACAAGGCCACATAATCATCCACCGCATAGAAGATGGGTTTATCTACAACATTGTTGGTGTAATTACAATCGAGATACGAACCATCGGCGGGGTATTTTGTACCATCATCTTGAATCCGCACAACAATTTTTTGAGCCACTTGTAATCTGCTTACGGGCATATCGATAAACATTTTGTATTTGGCTCCAGGTGCAATCCCTACCCCAACAGGTTTACTGGCAATTTTGTTGGCAGCGACTGTTGCATCATTGATATACAAAGTGACTGGCAAACTGATGTTGGTGTGTTTAGCACCATGGTTGCTAATGGTGATCCACACCCTTGCCATACTGGCATTTAAACGCTCGATACTGATGTCGGCGGCCGTAGTACCTGGGTCCGGAGCTAGTGATATCGGATCAAAATTATCGTCCACAATAGGTACTTGAATCAGTGCGCCATTGTATGGATACTTTCCGTTAAAACCGTGTTTTTGGGAAACGAATAACGAGGAACGGTTAGGTCTTCGTTAATTTGTAAGGGTTCGTAATTTACCTGATTCCAAACTTTACGAGTAGGTGCCCAGGGCTTCGATCCACTTTCGTATACCCGAAGAAAGGGGGCATTAACCCATGCTGTACCTACCACTGTTCCACACGTAATGCAGATATTAGCACTTCCATCACCATCTGTATCTGCAATAGTTGGATATTCAAATGCAGTACCCGAAAGGCATGCAAAGGAAGCATTTGCATCAGCAAGGACAGGAGCTACACCATCAACCGTCCCATTTAAGATACGTAAAAGGGTCTGATCTCGGTACACCAGCTCGTTAATACCGTCATTGTTGAAGTCAAATAAAGTAATCCCAGTTCCACCCGACCCATCGCTTGTTGGAAGCGTCCATTTTGAAGTCATCTTTTTTGTGGTCGAATTGTATTTATAGGCTTCTACTTTATTTACAATTGTAACACAAATTTCAGGATACTTTTTACCTGTAACAGCATCTACAACTCCATCAATGTCTCCAATAAAAGGATAAGATTGTGCTGGATATGTAGAATTGTCGTAAATCATAAATTGGTGGATAAGCGTATTGCTTAGCGGGCTCCAAACATGTAACCAAGTTTGTGTTGTTCCACCCTTTACATTAACCACCACCACATCTAGTTTTCCGTCCATATCAATATCTGCCACTGCGGTAAAGCCATCAATAATAGAAGTTTCGCTAAATAGAATCTTGCTAAAATCGGTAGTTCCTGATTTTGATATATCTATTTTATATACCTTGCCTCCTGCTACTACTTCAGGTAAACCATCACCATCCATATCAGCTACTGAAATAAAATTGGAGTTTTTATTTCCGGTTCTATTGACAATGCGCCCCATATAAGCAGTGGCTATGGCTTCAGTTTGACCTATATAATGCTCAGTTACAGCATTGTATATTTGATTATATACCAATACTTCGGGTACACCATCACCATTAAAGTCAGTAACAATGGGTTGTGGCAAATAATCGCTTGTAGAAGGATTGGCAAAAGTATTTGTCCATTTTTGGTTCAATGTCATCACGCCTCCTGTAGTAGATGCTTCATATGAAGTCAAATTGCCATTAGTGGTAGCTAAAATTATTTCCCCTTTCCCATTGCGGTCAGCATCTACTAAAACAGCTGTTATCACAGGCAACCAACCCCCTGTAGAGTTAGGAGTTGCACGGAGATCCGGAATAACAAGTGTTGCACGTTTTTCTCCTGTTTGCCCATTAAACACCTTGAGTGTGTCAACAACACTTGCAGTTCCCACCATACGACCAGTAAAAGCCACTATTTCGGGGATACCGTCGTTATCTAAGTCTCCAACCAAATTACCAACACCTGCATGAATATCACCTCCACGTTTGCTCCATTGTTGTTTTACTTTGAAGTCAATTGCAGTAAAAGGCACCACACAGGCTTCTGGATCAATGATATTATCGGGTTTGTCGCCAATCCGAATGTACACTGTTGCGTCTGATGTATTTGCACCACAAGTCAATCGGTATTTTAAGGTGTCGGTTACTTTATACCCCACTTTTGGCGTATAGTGAATAATACCACCTGCTATGGTAATTGTGCCTTGTTTGGGTTCGTGCCCAGGAATAATAGCCACCGCAGGCGAGATACAGCTAGCGGGGTAAATGTCGTTTTTCAATACTTCGATTTTGTTGACTCCCAAATTGCCAAATACCAATACCCGATCGTCCGAAGCAATCACTGTCCCTGTTTTAAAATCACGCTTCATGCTGTCGCACACCAACTGATCGTTATAGCCATTGCCTTTGTCGTTGGCTCGGATAATGATATCGGTGAAAGGTGTCCAGTTTAATTTGAATTTTGGAATACCAAAAGTGATGACTGCCGAATCGCCTGCGTTAATCACACCAGCATAGCTGTAAGTGTGCTTTGGTGTCCCCCCAACAATATCTTTGTAAGCCGTTATTTTGAATGGGTTTTGGAAAGCCGCATCACCAATGTTGTGTACGGTTACCGAAATAGTCATCGAATCTTTGGCAACATCGTAATGGAATACTGGCTGTTTACGGATGTCGGCTTGTGGAGTGAGCCACAAGGTATTTCCATTTTTATCCAAAGAGGTTTGCTGTTGTAAGAAACCATTGTAAGGACGGACATCATCAGCAGTGCCAATTACGCCATCTTTACCAGGGAATACCGTAGCTGGGTTTAATTGGTAACGTGGAATGGTTAGGTCATCGTTCACATTTACGGCATTGTAGGAAAACTGATTCCATACTTTACGTGCAGGTGCCCAAGGTGAATTTGCATTTGCAGATTTATAAATCCGTATATATCCCCCTTTTGCTCCAGCATCAGCATCCGCCCCTGTCACAATTATTTCTGCTTGCCCATCTTTATCCATGTCCACCACCACTGGGTATTCACCTTGTGTGCCAGAAAAACAATCTAATCGACTCAAGTTGTATACAATAGTATCATTACCAGTGATATGACTTTTCATACTGCCATTGATAATACGTAAATGGGTTTGATCTCGGTATACCAATTCACTATATCCATCTTGATTAAAATCAAACAATGTAATCCCTGTATACCCAGAACCATCACTAGTGGGTAATCTCCATTTCTCTGAAAACGCACCATTGAATGCTGTATTACCTGGCTGATTATTGTCAATATCATAGGCTAACACTATATTTGTTCCAGTATACAATATCTCTGGTGATCCATCATTATCAATATCTCCTACAAAAGGAACCCCACCACCTAAAAATGCGATTGTGGTTGTTGCCAATATTTTTTGATCTATTGGAGTCCAAATATACATTGTGCCTCCACTTTTTACTAAAACATCAAGCTTACCATCTAAATTAAAATCGGCAACTATACTTCGCACACCACTTAGAGCCATGGGGGCTGGCAGAGACAAAACGAGATTTTTACTTATTGTGCCTGTAAATGTTGTGCGATTCAAAGTTACAGTATACACAGTGCCTCCATATATTAGTTCCTGTTTGCCATCTCCATCTAGGTCAGCAACAGCTAAAATTTCGGTTTCAGATCTTGCTAGACCTAAAGTTGCATATCGTTTTCCTGTGGCTAAATCAAAAACACTCCCTCCTGCATAAACTTCGGTATACCCATCGGCATTGAAATCAGCAAAAGAAACCGTTGCTGATTGATAGCCTGTCACTGTAGATTGGTACTTTTGATCTGACTTCCATTTCTCTACGCCTGCTTTTGTGTAAGCATACAAATAATTATCATTACCTGATATCACAATCAGCCCTTGGGTTGTGGCACTGTTATCTTGCTTTGCTATACCAATGGGTACAAATCTAGATGTAGCTACGGTGTATGGTACATTATTGTATTTAAGCGGAAACTGGGTACTTATACCTGTTTTGGTATCATACACCACATAATAAGTAGTAAGGTATCCTGTAACGTGATCTACACCAGTATTCCAGACACCCAAAGTAATAACCTCAACGAAACCATCGTTATCTAAATCTGCCACTACAGGCGTTTGATAAACACTTATTTGGTTATCACGCACCACCTTTGACTCTTTCAATGACCATTTATTTGCTGGTGGATCCACATAACAATCCGCTTCGCTAATATTATCGGGTTTCGGTACCACATTGATAATCACCTTTGCCGTAGATGTTTCACCTGCGCAAGTGATGGTGTAAATAATGGTGTCCTGTCCTAAATAATCGGCATTTGGTTTGTAAGTGATTTTACCGCCACTTTGGGTGTAAGTTCCATGTTTCGGACCATTTGCAGGGGTAATAACTGGTGTAGGAGAACATGTTGTTGCGTAAATATCGTTTTTCAGCAAATCAATGACATTCCCTGTACTATTTTTGAATGCCAATACCCGATCGTCGGAGGCAATGAGTGCGCCAGTTCGGTATGCACGTTTATTGTTTTTACACACCATCTGATCGTCTCCACCGCTGCCATTATCATTGGCTTGGATAATGATATCGGTAAATGGTGTCCATTCGGCTTTAAATCTAGGGATTCCAAAAGTGATCACTGCCGAATCGTGTGCACCTATGATTTTTGAATACGTATAAGTGTATTTCTGCGATCCTACTGTGTTTTTGTAGGTGGTGATTTTAAAAGGAGCCGTAAAACCTATTTCGCCATTGTTGCGCACTGTGGCGGTTACAATTAACGAATCCTTTTACAATATCGTAAATAAAGGAGACATTACGCATTTCGGCTTCGGGAAGATAATGATATGTCACGCCATTAGCCCCTGTGCGCGACAGTTGTCGCATAGCTCCATTGTAGGGACGCTTGTCGTCGGGCGTTCCTGCAATGCCATCAAGACCCACAAAAACCGATGCCGGACTGGGGGGATAGATGCGTGTACTTAAATCGTCGTTTACCTGTAAGCCATTGTAAGCATATTGGTTCCACACTTTCCGAGTGGCAGCCCAACGCCCCACAGTGGGTTTGTAGATATCGATAGCTGCAGTGGTAGCTACCACAATTTCGGCACTGCCATCGCCATCATAATCAATAATTAAGGGGTACTCCACCAATGTTCCAGAAGCACTCGCAATAGTCAATTTTACAACTGGCGCAGCACTTCGTCCATCAATAATTCGAAGATTAGCACTCCCTCGGTGGATGATTTCGTCTACACCATCGTTGTCCAAATCAAACAAACTACAGCCAGCAGCATGTGAAAGATCGCCATGCGCAATGCTCCATTTTTGTTGCAGTGTGGCGGTTCCATCATATTTGTAAGCATACATATTGGTCAAGCCCGATATCACTATTTCGGGTTTTCCGTCACCATCAATATCACCAATGGCGGGTGCGCTTTTAGCCCATGTAGCATTGTTGTAGGACAAGGATGCCAATATTTTTCCTTTAATAGGACTCCAGATATAGAGTTCAATATTACCCGCACCTATTTGACTACGTGTAGATACCAATACATCAGCATGTCCATCACCGTCAAAATCAGCAGTGAATGTATGCCCATCAGCCTGATATCCTGTCGGCACAGTTGCAGTGTGCGACTTTAGCATGGTACCAGTGGGGCTATATGGGCTGGCACGATTGATAGCTACTCCCCACGCTTCATTACCAATCAGTAATTCTAATTTGCCGTTGTTGTTTACATCAGCCACCGAAACGATAGATTGGTAACAATAATCAGTTCCCTGATAAAAGCCATGCGAAAACCCTTGGAGAGCACCCGCTGTGGTGCATATACGTTTACCCGTTGCGGCATCGAATATTTTGTTGTTGATATAAAGCTCAGCATAACCATCACCATCAAAATCGGCAATACCTGGCGATTGCATAGTGAATATATTGCCGTTATATGCTGTAGTGTACGAATTATCAGAAGCTCCATTGGCTCGATATTTTTTCCAGTATAATTCACCTGCGATATTGTATGCATACAGATAGCCATTGGTTTCGGCTACAAAAATTAAAGTTTGATCACCGTCTTCGGTTTTTATCCTGCCTAGGGCAACCGTTCCGCACATAGCGGCATGATTGATGAGGTTTATCGTTTGCTGCCCCCCAGCACTCATTTGTATTTTCAATGTTTTGCCATAGTGTCCATGATAAGGACCTGGGGCAGCCCACGAATAAGCTGTATACACTTGTGTAACTATTTCGGGCAAGCCATCGCCATCTAAATCACCAGCTGTTAACGATGACCAGTTGGTGAAACTACTCTCTAAGGATTGTTTTGAAAGTGTCCAATTGGCAGTATTGGTTGGGGTCACACAATTAACATCTACAATTTCATTGCCTTTTGGCAATACGCTAATATATACCGTGGCGGTGTCTTTTTGTGTAGCACCACAACTGATCTCGTATCGAACAGTGTCCAAACCTTGAAACGATGTTGCGGGTGTATATTGTACCTTATTACTCACCAAACTGGCAGCCCCTTTTGCAAGTGGTGCTAAAAGTGTCAATGTGGGGGCAGGGGTACAAGTTAATGGAATACTGTCGTTTATTAAAATGGGAATTGTATGGGTACTTCCCTGAGTGACGGTAATGAAATCGTTATTAGCAATCAAAAATGCCCAAGTAATTTCAATTTCACCTTCGTCGCATAGGGCTACAGGGGTTCCCATATCTTTCACAATGTAATTGATACGGATCTTTTCGCCATTCACAAAGTTGTGTAAGGGATTGGGGACAAAGGTCACATCTTTGTTGGCAGCACTCCAGGTGAGTGTTCCCTTACTGGCATCGGCAGGGTTGGCAAACTCGGCTCCGTTAAGGATTCAATGCTTCTCCATTGTTACCATCGCCATCATTGTCGTTGGCTAAAGGTTTTACCACTAAAGTTCCATAACGGGTAGTGGCAGTTACTACATCTTTAGCAGCATTAGGGGATGTATTGCTAGTAGATGGATTGACCCAAGGAGGAGTAAGGCCAGTGGACATAGCGATACCCATGCCATTGTATTTATGTCTAAATCCATCTTCGTTTACATTGCCTGAGGCAGTAAGCGACAGATCTGGATTGTTAACTACGCCTGAATAATACGAACTTTGCCGAATGAAGTAGATTTTTCCATCAGGCCCCATCTTCATGCCTCCTCCGTGCCAATTCTGGCTTGCACCAGCAGAAGGAGCTGTGTGAGTTACTTTGAAGGACGAGTTTAATGACCAGTTACTTAAGTTGTATTGGTAGATATAATAACCATCAATATGATTAAAAGCTTCAGATTCTGCTATGTACAAAAAGTTTTTATGAAATACATAACTCGAATAGCTATTGTACGATTTCGCTCGTGTGCTTAATGAGCGGTTAAAAGAAATGGCACCAGTTAAGGGATTGAAGTTAAAAAAATGGTGATTACAATTAGCACTATTAGAGCTTTGGGAGTTCATGGCCAACATAGTGTATTCTGGATTGGATTGCAAGCGCCAAGTAGTAAAATTGCCACCAAGTTGTGTGTAGATATTTAAAGTACCTACATCTGTAATAACAGGAGCAGAAGGATCGGTTCCATCTATTTTTTTGACCACAATTTTATAACTTGTTCCTCTAACACAATACACCAGCCAATACTGATTGTAGGTGCCCACCACGGGGATCATTTCGATACCCTCGGACACCAAACCAGAAGCGTCAATACTACCACCAGCCAGTTTTTCACCCAATCCATTATCTTTGCTCATGTCAATCATATTGTAATTCAAATTACCTTGATTGGCAGTAGAAACCGAAGCAAAAAAATATTTATTATTGCCCAAATACGCCGAAGCCAAACCATCACCAGTAGAAGTATGCCCAGCTATAGACCCATTTAACATATTGGCATGATTGGTATTGTACAACATGGTGTGTTGGGCATAATAAATAAACGCCCCATTACAAGCAGGTGTACTGATGGATAAGCTGTTTTTCCACGAATTGACTTTAGATACCCCCGAAGCATCGGTGGGTTTCATTACTCCTCCATCTTTTTTGAAAATAATTCCTTTTGATGTGAAAGCATTGCCCAATACATCGTTCCCTTCCGTAGCTCCTGTATTTTGTCCAAAAAACCACACATCGTCAGAAAATAGATTACTACTTACTTTGGATACTGTTACTTTAATAGTATGGGTTTGTGTGCACGATTGCGAAACACCATTATTGATATAATTATCTGTAGCGGTAATTTCATATTCAGCTTCGCCATGCGTTTTGCCAGGTAAGAGTGTAAATGTTTGGGCAGGCAATGTAGCTGACGTACCTATTTTATCACTGGTCAATTCACTGATAGCTTTGCCATCAGCGCTAATATCACGTAATACCCAAGAATAACTTACATTGCCATTTGCTTGATTTCCTGTATGAGTGATAGTACGTGTTGCGAGGCTACTGCCTGGAGAAACATAATTTGCTACAGTGCCTACATTCAATTTAAAATTAGCACAAGTAGACAACTTTACCACGGTTATTTTCTTTGTTGTCCAATTTTTACCTATGGCGAAAAAACCATCTTTTAAACTTACATCAGTTAAATTGGTATTATTGGGATATGGATCGCCATGGATCATGGTGTACGTGGTTAACTTGTCGGTAATTTTGTAAATAGTATTCACGTTATTGAGTGCAACCATACCCACATACACTTTGTTTACAGGGTCAAGTACTAATGGATTTTCATAAACCGTTGTACGACTAGTTGGGGCATCGAGTACTTTGTATGCAAGAGTACCATTAGGGTTTAGTTTGGCAAAAGTGGCTCCCGTTCTGATTGTGGAATTTGCACTGAATTGGGGATTGAAAAAGAAACCTCCATCCACAGTACCTCAGTCTGACATAGCTACATTTACTGCTAATGGATTGATCGTAGTAGCATCCATTTGCTGGATAATAGCATACGTAGTACTATTTATTGAAACAGCTTTACTTCCCCAGCCATCTAGTAATATGTTACCATCAGGTGTTTTGAGTGCGCCTGTAACAGCATCCCCATCTTTTGAAGCAGGACAGCGTTCGGCTATAAAATTACCATTCAAATCGTATTCATGCAACATACCTACTCCTCGCCCTCCAGTTCCAGCTGCTCCAATATTGGCAGGTTCGTGAATATCCAAACCTGGCAACAATATTTTATCATTGTAAATCAGCATTTTGTAAGCATCAGCTCCACGTGCAGTTGTATTTTCGACAACATTACCAGCAGCATCAATCCGTATTTTCCAAACGCCTGTCAACATACGACACGCCGCATGACTGCCTGGCGAATAGTCGGGTGTACTTACCGACCATGCATCGGCTCGACACCTATAAACATAGCCAAAAGCCAAAATGCTCCCATCTGCTTTCATTACTGCAGAGCTAATTCGGGATGCCAAAATATCAGTAGGCGCACTGATATTGTATAAACTCACAAACGTTCTTTCAAAACTGATATCAGCCCCTCTATTTGAAGAGGGTTCAACAGCATATTTATCATAATAAGAGGGAATGGGGATACTCCAAGACTTTATCTGATTACCCGACTCGTCAAGTATCGTGATAAAACCCATACGAGGGGCTTCAGAACCGGTGAGTAAATAACGTGCCAGCCCCGTAGCTTGGTAGTATAAAGGTTGTGGAGTAAAACTAGAAATATTACCATTACTTACAATATCGTATTCTTTCTGCCACACAACACCTAAATCAGATTGCGCATTTACATGATACGATAAGGCAAACACCATGAATATACTGATACTATTTTTGATTCGTTTGGACACACGTTTGGATACACGTTTAGCTACACTTCGCATTATATTGTTCTTTATGTTTTTTAGCTGCTTTAAACTTTAATAAGGCAAAGGTAATAAAAGTCAACAGACATTTTGTCTTTTTAATCAGATACAACAAATAATTAGCATTGCAATTAGTGATTTATGCCATAAAACACAAATGCGCATAGTGCATCCTGTATTGCTAGGTTTAGAACTCTTAACCTGCTACGTAGGGTGCACGACAAAATTAACTTAATAGCATTGGGCTTTTGCGCCCTAGGCTGAGGTATACCCTAGTTACCCGCTGGGGTCGAAGACAATGTATTATCACATTTCTATAAACATGTGACCCCGCTGGGGTTAAAGCGGTCATTATAGTCGTTTTTGAGGCGTTTTGTTAATTAAAGTGTATTTTTGTGTAAGTATAATACCATCACGTGTAGTGTTTATATGGCATTATTTTGGGCAGATTGTAACAGTTCGTCCTCCAAGACTCGATTATGTCGCTCTCTTCGTTAGCGTCACTCAGGCTTTAGCCCAAATAAAAAGTTGATTGTTTTGTTTTGAATTGATATTGAGCAATATGCTTTAAACAGTGAACAAACGTAAATAACCGAATCTTAAAACACCTGATGCCCTAACAGAATAAATCTATTAGGGCATCAGGTCTTTGGGGTTTTTAATTTAATGATGTTTTAAGGCTCTTCGCTAAAATCAATGGAATTAATATCTTTGCCATCTTAATTTTGGATATAAGGATCGTCAATAACATACTCAAACCGTAGCGGAATTCTAAGATGTACCTTCCGATCTCATAGTGAGTCGGAAGATTATAGTCCTTATACTTTATTCCGAATGAGTATTTACACTGGGTTTTGTATTGTAAAATAAATAAAAAACACAAGTATTAAAAGCTATTAAGTTCCATTACACTTGCTTCTATTCACTTGAATCCAATGCGTTTTCCAGTCTAAAAACAGAAACACGATTTCAACTAAAACAATTGTGTTTATATAACTAGAATTTTATTGTGTCTTCACACGATTGAATCGTGTGAAGACATAATTGAATCGTGTGAAGACACGACTAGTATCGTGTGAAGACACGATTGAATTGTGTGAAGATATAATTGAATTTGTATGAAGACGTTGATTCAAATCTTGTAAAAAACGATTCAAATCGTATGATTTTTACTCAATTTAAGCGAGCTATACAGGGAGTGTAGCCCAATAAAATATTTTTATTTATTTCTACGCCATGTTTTAAAGCGTTAAGATTAGTGTAAATACGCGCATTTTATTTCGTTTATATGTTTTCTTAAAATTAAAAACACTTTTTGATATAAGTATTATACGCTAATAATTTAATGGACTTAGGAGATTTTCGAATTTTCATATTCGTTGAGTATTTTATTTGTTGATGACTCCTAAGGCAAGTTGGAGGAGTACGGAAATATTAATGATCATGTTAGAATCAATTCCTTAGGTGCAACCTAAAAACTAATTCCATTGGTTTTAGCGAAGGACCTGTTTTAAGTTGTTGTAGTTTAATGCACTTCTGACCCGTATCAGTCCGATAAGAAAATAGAATATTAGCCCCAGGCGGAAGCCCGAGGAAAGACGGTGATTCTCTGTTATGTCCCTCCCTTTCCTTTAGATCAGGCGCCACTTTGCCTCAATAAGGATTATAATCGGTTGATCGCAACCTTTTTCCTTTGGAAGGTCAAAAGAATAGAAGTGTGAAGACACTACTTGTGTTTTATAGCATGCAATGCGAATAATAGCATGATTAAAGTGTGTTATTTCGCTCAAATAGCCCGATTTTGTCAATTTATATTACCTTTGCCATCAAAGTTTAAAGCAACATAAAGAACAAAGTAATGCGAAGTATAGCTAAACGTGTATCCCAACGAATCAAAAACAGTCTCAGTTTATTAATGGTGTTTGCTTTGTCGTATCATGCAAATGCACAATCGTTTGCCGATTTGGGTACAGTGTGGCAAAAGAATGATTACACTACGGTGGAAAGTTACTTTGCAGGCATCTCAAAACAAATAGATGGCACTTATTTGGCTTCGGGTTGGATCAAGGAAGGTGGTGTGATGAAAGGTTATATTGTTCATTTTAATGAATCGGGAGATAAAAAAAATGAATTTACAGCACCCTTACCCAGTGGTTTACCTTATGGTTATTTTAATGCTGCCTATTTTATGGATGATGGCAGTATACTTGCTGTTGGTGCGTTAAGACATGTAGGCGCAAATGATGCCGATAAAACTTGTAACTGGAGTGCTCACCCCAACCCTGCCAATAACGATTTATTGAAATATGGGGCATGGTTTGTGAAAATTAATTCGACAACTAAGGTTGTCACAATAAACCGACGTGATCGGGGGCTTCAATACGGTGGAGCATTTAGACGTACAGGTACTGATATTTTATTATTTGGTTTTGATGGAGCCCCTAACGATCGCTGTAATTCCGCAAAAATATCTATGATTAGAGTGATTGGCTCTGATGGAATTATAAAATACGATAATTATGATGGTGGTAGTTTGGGATCAGCAAAGAATCTTGCAATAGTGGAGACCAACCGAATGGAAAAACGGTCGGATGGCAATTATTTTGTAAGCGGATCACGCAGTGCAAGTATTATTAGTGGATCTACATTTGCATTAGTGTCTACCATACCCACCACTACCATTGCAACTTCAACATGTTTCCCTACCACTAATCATGCTGTAGGGGCTGTTACGCATACCTATTATGATATTTTCAATAGTAATAGTGGAGGTGTGTTTGGAGTAACCAACTTGGCGCGCAATGCTAGCACTATGAAAACTTATGGATTGTCGTTTTTTGAGTTAAATGCCGCAGGCACCCCTCTCAAATGCCAAATTTTAACCCCTAGCAGTACCCTTCGCACAAAATTCTTTCATAATCTCTTCCCACTTCCTGGCAGTACCACAGAATACGTAGGTACGCTGTCGAATATAGGGGCATCTACAACATATAGCATGTTCCATTTGAAAGATTACACCGGAGCACCAGAATATGCGATCACTGATGGACCCACTACACCTTATAATACCATCATCCGAAACACCTCGCACACCGATGGCTTTTTCTCGTGTGGGCAAGACGCTACAACAGGGCGTGCCGCCATTGTCAAACTATCTACCTGTGCCAATTTCAAAGCTTCGCCAGTTACCGACATTTATGTACCTTATGCCAATTCGGTGAACATTGCGCAAGCCATCAACTATGTGGGAGCCAAAGCGTCTGCCATTAGTGGGGTGAAATATACATTACAAACCAAAGTACTAAAAGGGAAAGTCAATAATACCGCGGTAGGCGGAATATTAGAAACTGTAGCTAGCACGCAAGTAACAGGGTTTACCAGTGCAGCAGGCTCAGCTTCGGGCAAAGTACTTGATCTCAATCGAACATATACCCTCGATCCCACCTTATCGGATGCAGAAATCGAAGTAACACTCACCATACAAGATAATTTCCTAAACGGAGGACAATCACAAAGCTGTAGTCAAACGTATGTATTCAAAATCATTATCTCCAAAGCCAGTAGCACTTTGTTTTCTGATGATGTATGGTTTTTTGGACAAAACGAAGGTGCCGTAAGAGGGAATAATACTTCTCCAGGGACACCTCAAACATCCAAAGGAATAATATTCAAGAAGGAAGGCAGTGTAATGAAACTTTTACACCCAACACAATCAAGTATATAATACAAGTCATTTACCCATGGACGGCGGTGCTTTTTCTGGACACACTTCTACGGCGGATGGCTTAGCTGCCTGTTATGTCGGTAACAATAAGTATATTATGTTTAGTGTTACAGCCGAAGCCAATACAGGGACTTTGAAGTACTATTACATTGATATGGTATGCCGCCAATAATGGGCTTGGTAAAATGTCCGCAGGGGGAGATGTAGAGACCAATAAAGTGCAAGAAGCCATTGAACTGATCCCTAAAGTAGGAACCACTAACCAATATTGGTTACTCTATTTTGATGTGACCACCAATAAATTAAAAGTAAAGCTAATTGATGGTAGCCAAGCAAACCCTATAGGAGCAGTAGTGTCCGAGTTACCTGTGGTAAGTGAATACACTTACTCCTTCACCGCAAATACAACTTGGGACAAATTGCTGGCAGTAAATACGCCTAATTATTTTGACGTGTTTGATTTTAATCCGCTGACAGGGGCTGTTGTCAAAAAATATCAAAAAACAGATGTGGGCATTACTAACTATTCTTATGGAGGAACGTTTTCGCCTGATGGTAAATATCTTTATGTTGCCACTTATCACGCTACCAACACTGTACGTCAATATGAAACTTCAACAGGAACATTGATGGGGTCAGCTGTATTTAACAATACAGCCCTCAATATGGGATCAGGTATGAAGTTAGGTCCCGATGGAAAAATCTATATCAATAGAGAAGAACGAAAGTGGATGGCAGTAATAGAAAATCCTAATATCAAATTTGGCACACCTGGAGGTGGGGTTACAATGGATGGGTTTGCACTTACTCGTGATGGATATGGATTGCGCCCCTCCACAGGATTTACACCTCCTTGGGTCAATCCATCATCAACTAATAATCCACCCACCGCGACTAAAGACCCAATAAACGCCAATAGTCGCTATGGAACTTTGGTGATAAAACCTTTGCTAAACGACAATGATGGCGATGGTAGCAATGGAGAAGCAAAGCTCAACCTCAATGGAGCTTCCTTTGTTACCGCCACCGATGCCAGTAAGGGCACCCTCAGTTGGGATCCTGCCAACAAAGAAGTGACCTTTGTTCCGAATCCTTTACACAACTTTGTGAATGGCGAAAAGATCCGTATCAATTACATTGTAAAGGACGTGGGGATACCCGTAGCCCTATGTGCCGAGGGTGAAATTGAAATCACTTGGGCGTTTTTGATCGCCAATAACGACATTGCCACAGCATTACAGAAAACACCCAACAATCCCATCAGGGTAACTTTGAATGACAGCATTCCTGTGGGTTGTACACCGATCATTAGTATTGTTATTGGACCAACTCACGGAATTGCAAGTGTTTCCGGATCGAATGTACTATATACCCCAACTGGAGATTATACAGGTCCTGATGCACTTACGTATAAAATTACCTGTGGAGCTCAAACATCCACAGCCACCGTACTAATTACTGTAATCAAACTACCCGATAACATTAGTGAGGCGGATTGCTTTTTGAAAGACCCACTGGCTTCGGTATGGGGAATAAAAGAAGTACCTTTCAGTACTTTTGATTTGCTTGAACCATTATTTACACCTCTTGTTGGGGACATCAACAATGATGGGAAACCTGAAATAATTGCCATACAAGACTCGATTGCACCTATTATGCACGTTTTTGGCAGTGATGGGACTAAAATACGATCAATTAATTTGAGCCCAACTTATACCTTGAATGCGTATGGTGCAATGGCAATGGCTAAGATAAAAACAGTATCAGGCTTCAAGAATATGATTTATATTGCGGCAAAGAAGGCTGGATCAAATGTATTATTGGCTTATAATTACGATGACGCAACATTTATTTGGGACAAACCCATGACAGGAACTACCAGTCTTCACATTACATTAAATATCGCCGATTTTAACAACGACGGGTATTCGGAAGTCGCATGGGGACGGACTATACACGATGCTGAAACTGGATATCAATTGTGCCAAGGCACTGGCAATTCAGGATATAGTTCGGGATGGGATGGGGCTTCTAAAATACATTCTATGGCAGTAGATGTAATCGGGGATAGCCGATTAGAAGTGGTGGCAGGTAACCAGGTATATGATGTTGTGATGAATAGCCGAACCAATAGTGCGCTAAATAGTATGACCCCAATTAAAACGCTTACGGAAACAAAAAACCTAGTTTGTGGTGTGTTAACTCCTGGAGAGGGTACTATTCAAGTGCTTGATTTTAATAATGATGGACGATTAGATGTAGTTACTGAGTACATGGCTTTGAATGGAACCGTTGCATGGATATATGTTTGGGATATTGAAACATTGAAGATAATTGCCTCCACATGTATTTCAGGTGTTAGATCGGTAAGTATACCTTTGGTGGGGGATATTGATGGAGATAAAAAACCAGAAATTGTGATCATGACTTCGATCAATGGGACAAATACACTTCACCCAAACGATATGATGTATGCCTTTTCATACGATGGAAGCACTAATTTAGTTGAAAAATGGAAACACCACCATTATGATGCTTCAGGTGCTACTGGCATTACTTTATTTGATTTTAATCAAGATGGCAAATACGAGTTGGTTTATCGTGACGAACAAAATATCAATATTATAGATGCAGTTATCTCCGGCAACCGTTTTTCCTGGTGTTGATGGTGTTTTGGGTACGCCCGATGACGTCCGTCCTTACAATGCTTTTCTGCAACAGCAAACCACACTCAACAAAAACGGAACGCCACTGTGGTTAGCTCCGCAAGCTGAAATCCGCAAGCAACCCGCATTCAATTACGATGTTGCCAAAGATTCGATGACCATTTCGGTAACCGTACACAACATTGGCGATGCGGCTTTCCAAAACCCATTCAAAATAACGGCTTACAAAGATATTGTTGGGGGGACACCAAAGCACACTTACAGCTATGCGGGTGTGATTAACGCAGGCGATTCGGCAGTCATCACTTTTGGTATTCCAAAATTCAAATTAAACTGGACACCTTTCACCGATATCATTATCCGAGCCAACGACAAAGGCAATGGCTATAACGATCAGTTGGTGTGCGACAGCATGAAGCGTGATTTCAAAACAGGAACGGTAATTGCTTCGGACGATCGGGTATTGGTGTTTGGCAATTTGGGTGTCAACAAAATACCTGTATTGAAAAATGATATTTACCCCGCCACATGTACCTCATCGAGGGTGAGCATACTGAAAGGCGCCCAAGCAAGGAACAGCTACTGTAGTAAATGACAGTATCCGTTATACACCTAACGCAGGCTACAAAGTAAACGATACTTTAAGTCACCGATTGACTTGTGATGGAAAGACATCAGACGCAACAGTGTACATTAGGATTGGCGACAAACCCGATAACATTATTGATCCAGAAGCCTGTGTGGTAATTATGCCTACCATTGATTTTAAGGTGAAAGAAAAGTGGCGAAAAGGTGGCGTTCATCGAATGTCAAGTACCCTAGTTGGTGATTTGGACGGAGATGGTATTGCTGAAATAGCTGCTTATGGTAACGTAGATGATGGCAATAACAATATTCTTATTTTTGATGGTAGCTCTGGAATCTTAAAAGGAAGCATATCTATTCCGACAATACATCAAGGTGCAGGTTGGCGCCCAGCTATTATTGCTGTAATGGTTGATGCTGACAGAAATGGATGGGGCGAAATTATTGTTGCTCGGTCGGATCTAAATATTATGTCGTATGAAGCCTCTATAACAGCAGGCATGTTTAGCATGAAAGCTAAATGTACCAGTTATGCTACCTATAGTAATCCTCCAGGTACAGATAAGCTTCCTCATCCAAATGTTGCCGACTTAAATGGCGATGGAGTGCCTGAGCTGATTGTAAACAATAAAGTGTATAATGCAGTTACTGGAGCTTATTTGGGCGAAACAGAACCTATTGCCACCGCCAATATTGGTAGAATACCTTTGCAAAATAGTAATAAATCGTCTAATTTTCAATCTGTAGCAGATATTGATGGAGATGGTCTTTTGGAAATTATTGCTGGGGGGAAGATTTACAAACCACTTTTTAATGCGGCTAAAACATCCGTTTCTTTTACATTTATCGAAAATACAACTATTGGAGATGGTTTCACCTCGGTAGTTGATGTCGATTTAGATGGAAACTTAGATGTTGTTGTTGCCAAGGCAGTAAGTGCGAGTGCTACTCATTTGTATATATGGAGTCCAACAGATAATCGGATGATTGATAATTTTCAGATTGCAAGCGCTGGTGGATTTAATGGCGTTTCATTTCCTTTTGTAGGTGATATTGATGGACTTGTAGACCCTATAACAAATAAAAAATATCCCGAAATCTGTATCAATAGTGTATACAACGTTTTTGCATATAAATATAATTCCACAACAAAGAAGTACAGTAAAAAGTGGACATTACCTACCACTGATGAGTCGGGTGCTACAGGAATTGTGCTGTTTGACTTCAATAATGATGGTATCAAAGAATTGGTTTATCGAGATCAAACTACGATTCGTATCCTTAAATGGAGTACAAGACAATGCACTGCCAACAAATCTAGCTTCATTTGGATGTTCGTCGTCTACTTCATTTGAGTATCCAAGTATTGCAGATGTAGATAACGATGGTAGCGCAAATATTGTTGTAACATGTAATCCTGATATCGTTGTGTATGAAAGTAGCACTCAACCTTGGGCACCTACTCGTAAGGTTTGGAATCAAGTTAATTATGAACCCTTTGCTAATTAATGACGATTTAACCACCCCTTACTTTCCGCTTCCTAAAAATGCCATGTTCAATGGCAAGTATCCTTACAATGGCGCACTGATTCAGGTACCGATTGTGGATGACGATTTTGACCCCGTATTATTAGCTCCAGACCCAGGCGCCACTACCTCAGACATCAGTATCGAGCGTTTAAATGTCAGTACGGCAAGGGTATGGATCACCATTAGCAATCATGGTGCTAAATCCACCAACATCAGTTTGCCAGTTACTTTGTATATCAATAATGCAGCCGTAGTTGCCAACAAAATTGCGAGTAAACCTGTTGGGGTAGGGATTGCACCTGGAGCCAAATACAAAATGTTTATTGATATGCCAGTAAGCAAATTGCAAACAGCTCAAAAAATTGTTGTGCGGATTCAAGATGATGGTACAAAATACCCCGCCGATGGTTCGTATCTCGATTGTAATTACACCAACAATGTTGTAGATAAACCCATCTTCTATGCGGTGGACGATTATGTGGCGCTTGTTTACCAACACCACTGTATCCACCCCTGTATTTGCTAACGATAAACGTGCAGCATGCACCACTACACCACTCAGCAAATTCGACACCATCCCCAATTCGGGTTTAAAAGCAAGGGAGCTTGGTTTTCTCGCAAGCATCTGATACCAGTTTTGTATACACCTCGAAAAGCGGTGTGTCCACCACCGACAGTGTGGCTTACTACATCAAATGTGGTGCCGATAGTGCCGCGGCTAAAGTGTATTATCTTCAAATAAAACCCAATTCGCAAGCCTACGCAGCATGTCCAGGTGCAGTGGTCACAGTGGGGGTGAATGCCATTGCAGGTGTCACTTTCCGCTGGTATACCACCGCCAGTAGTGTGCCTGTTTTAGTTACAGGCTTAACTACCACTATCACTAAAGATGCATCAGCGTCACAATCGGTTTGGGTAGAGGCCGAATACAAGGGCGTGAAATATCCTCGGATAGAGGTGAAGGTGAATTTGGCGAGTGGTTGCGGAGTAACCAATCCAAGTGGTTGCGCTAAAGATGGAACGGTGATTTTCAAGGAAGACTTTGACCGTTATGGTGATGGGTTAAACCCACTAAGCGGACAGTTTTCAAGTGAAGCTTTAGATGCAGGACGCACCACTTATTTTTTCTTTCCAGGAGGTTCAACTGCAAATAGCCACCCTACTTTCCATACAGTCCCTAAAAGTGGCTATTTTACAATGTATTTTAAATCTTTAACATCAGGAAGTACCACGCCAGGAGCCCCTCTTAGAAACGAATATTCTCTTATGTAATATGTAACAGGCACCTTTAATATATGCAATACCGAATTTATTTACGAACATACATCTTGGGACAAAGCAACTGGGCGTATGATGGTATTAGATGCAAGTGCTGAACCAGGTATATTTTACAAACATGAAATAAACACCAGACCCAAGGTAGTAATTTGCTTTTTCCGTTTGAACAAATAAACTGGGGAACTAACATTCCTTACATCGGGCGTTTTTATATTAATAAAAAAAGACCCCAGTGGAGCTAGTTATCAAACTGGCAGATCCTGCAAATCCAGCAATATGGAAACAATATGGTTTTGAATTTGCACTTCCTACAGGCGTAACCGATATTACATTTAGATTGACCAACAAAGGGGTCAATAATATTGGTAACGATTTTGCTTTGACGATATCGAAATTCGTTTCTGTGCACCACCAGTTGTAACCTTTCCAGCAAAAGACACAATGGTTTGTATCGGATCTGATTTAGACATGCAACTTACTACGGACTTTATTGACGATGGTACTTTTGGACAAAACCTCAATTACCGATGGGAATTTAAAGCACCGAAGGCTTTAATTTGGAACATCATCGCAGGTACTGGTGGCAGTTCTGCCAACGGAAAGATTACCAGTAGCGCAAAGCAAACACACCATCACATCAATCACAGATGCTGCAGGCGAATATCGGTTTGTGGTGGCTGCCTCGGGGAATATCAATAGTGTGAATTGTCGAGCAGTTTCGGAAAATTTTCATGTGCTGGTGGCTCCGCCAGTACGTGCTACCGATATTCGGGTGCAGGTTTGTCCTGATGCCACACCAGGGGCGAATCTTAATTTGTCGAGTTATTTACATGTGGTGTATCCCCAATTGGATTGGAATGTGAAGTGGGGAAATGTATCGGCAACACCTTACAGCCCAGCGGTAAACAGTACCGATCCTAAGGGAGGCGTAAGTTTGGCTTTTGCCACAGGCACACACACTTACAAATACAAGATGGAAAACAAATGTGGGGTGGATAGTGCACGGATGTACATTACATCGTTGAACACCACCACCATCCAAATGCCTCCGCAAAGTATTGTAATTTGCAGGGAAATGGCGGAAAATATCCACATCAATCAAATACTGGGTGTCGAGGCACGTGGTGCGATCACATATCCGCCTGTAGCCAATGATCATATACTGAAAGTCACCAGCCCGTCACCTTTTGCAGGGGCTAGTGGTGTTCAACGGAAAAACAGCGTATAACGATATCCGTATTGTTCCAATTCCATACAAAGGCGACAATTCGGCTACCCGAGTGGTGTTTACTTACACAGCAAATAATGCCAGTTGCTTGACCCAAAAGGTGTATACGGTAGAGTTGATTATTACAACGAATATACTGAATTAGAATTGGCATCCTATCTTCGAGGTCTTAGCCCTTAGGTTAAAATGACATAGGGGCTGGTGCCCAATGCCATTAAGTTAAGGATAATCATTTGACTGATAATACACTGCGAACGACCTCTTCAGGTGGGCTTGTAAGTAAATAACTAAATTTTATTTTGCTACAAGGGCTGTATTTGGACTTACGAGAACTATTTAATGCGTTTAAGTCTTAACAATCACTGAAAACATGGGCACCATCGAATACTACTTGCTATAACAATCTTACGATCAAGCATTGGTGTTCGCTTTCGGTTTTGAGAAGGTCGCAAATGTTCATGTTGGAGTCGCTTTAAGTGATTAAAATCATTTTGTGCTGATTTTAATTGTTTTTGTTTATAAGTATTTTGATCAATATAAAACTGGGAGTAGATATTCGATATTCAAGCTATTTAGGGTGTGGTTTCATCTGCTATGCTATTTGGGCTAAAGCCCAATGCCATTAAGTTAAGGAGTGATAAATTATATATGCGTAACAGTTTGATAAACAGTAATTAAAATGAAATAAAATGCATAATAATGTCAGGTGACATTATTATGAGTGTGATTAAATTTGATTATCCATTGATTACGGCTTAATTTAATGGCATTGGGCTAAAGCCCGAGTGCACTCTATTAAGCAGTAGAGATTAAAGACATGTAGTGTACGCTTTCAAATAAATCAGTTGAAAGCAAGTACAAAACAAATTGATTCGTATTGTATGTCAATATATTACGTATTAATGACATTGCCTCGAAGAGGTGGCGTGAATCTTAATCCTAACTGAGACATCGTTTCACTAACTAGTTAAGCATAATTGAGACCTGAAGAGTAAGCTCAATGCTATTAAATTAAGGCGTAATCAGTTGATAATCAAATTTAATTGCACCAATAATCTCCGCTGGGGTTCCGATTATGTTTAGCTGTCGTTGTTTAAGATCCTACAAATGATTCGACAAACTATATTGCCAAGCATAATCGGAGCCCCAGGGATGACATGTTTATTGAATTGCGTAATACTCAATAATACCAAAACAAACACCTATTTGTCAATTACCAAATAAGTATCTGGTAAACAATCATTCCTAGTGATGAAATATAGCTTGGGCTTTAGCCAAATAAAATAGGTCGATTATTTAACAGAGAGTACCACCTTGTAGACAAGGTGAGCAAAAGTCCCACAGAACCCACAGGGGGCTGGTTTATTGAATATTAAGTATTGAAAATCAGCCTTTTTATATTATTTGGAAAATAAACTAGCCCCTGCAGGGCTTCCTCAAAAAGTGGCACTCATGTTGTTATTTAGCGGAGCTTATTCAATTATCAATTCACATAATTCCTAATTCCTGATTAAAAGTGCTATATTTGCAAAAGTGAAATTGTTCTATTTTTAATTACAAAAACCATAATCGATGTTTAAAGATCATCCTAAAGGACTTCTTACAGCAGCTATCACAAACATGGGGGAGCGTTTTGGCTTCTATATCATGATGGCTATTTTAGTATTATTTCTTCAAGCTAGATACGGACTAAGTGTGGAAACAACTGGTCTTATTTATGCAACATTTTATTTTTTAATCTACTTTTTGGCACTGGTGGGCGGGATACTTGCCGATAAAGTATTGGGATTAAACCGCACCATCTTTATTGGGATCGCCACCATGGTGGTAGGTTATTTAGTGATCGCTATTCCGGGTATGAGTTTGGAATTTACTTGTGCTGGCTTGTTAATTATAGCCTTAGGTAACGGTTTGTTTAAAGGAAACTTGCAAGCATTGGTAGGTAATTTGTATGAACCTGCCCAATATGCAGCCCTACGCGATCGGGCGTTTAGTATCTTTTATATGTGCATCAACATTGGGGCTATTTTTGCGCCTGCAGTGGCTAAAGGCATCCGAGATTGGTTTATCGGAACACAGGGCTATGCAACTGACGACAAACTACCTGCGCTTGCCCACAACGTAATTAATAACGGAGCAAGTGCCATTACGCCCGATTTTTTAAGCCGTGCATCGAATGTAACGTTGAACAAAACTGTGGTAACTGCCGAAACCGCTACCCAATTTGCCCACGATTATATTAGCGCATTTACCACTGGTTACAATTATGCTTTTGGTGTTGCTGCAGTGGCTATGCTGATCTCTTTATCGGTTTATATTCTCCGCAAGAAAGATCTTCTTCCAGGCATGTCAGTACATCAGCCTAGCACATCAAGTAATACAAATGCGCAATCAAATGTCCGTAAGATATCGCCAGCCGAAACACCGCGAACGTATTAGTGTATTGGTCTTTGTTTTCTTGATCGTGATTTTCTTTTGGATGAGTTTCCATCAAAATGGTTTGACACTCACTTTCTATGCACGTGATTATACGCAACAAACTGTAGGTGCTTACACAAATTTATTATTTGATTTATGGGCAATGTTACCCATTGTGATCTCTATTTTTGGAGTGGGTTATGCGGTAACAGGAGGCGCTTCAAAACCGATTCTTAACCGAGGTCTAGCTTTGGTCTTAGCTGGTGCGGCAGGCTGGTTTGCGTACAACCGAGTAATGGCATATACCGATACCAACACCATTAGTCCTGAAATTTTCCAGCAATTCAATCCCATGTTCGTGGTGTTGCTTACGCCAGTAGCTATTGCGTTCTTCGCCTTTTTGAATAAACGCAATATCGAACCATCGGCACCCCGTAAAATTGGTATCGGAATGATTATTGCTTCGGTTGCTTTTGTGATGTTATTGATTGCATCTATGGGACAGTTATTGCCATCAGGCTTAGGATTTGACGCACAGGGCGTACAAATTCCAAACAGCAATTTATCAACCCCTTACTTATTGATCAGTACTTACTTTATTTTAACGATAGCCGAGTTGTTTTTATCCCCTATGGGAATTTCGTTTGTATCGAAAGTAGCACCTCCGCAATACAAAGGTTTGATGCAAGGCGGTTGGCTATGTGCTACAGCGATTGGTAACTGGCTAGTGTCCGTGGGATCGTCTATGTGGGGCAAACTTGATTCGGTTTGGCAAGTTTGGTGTATTTTTGCTGTGTGTTGTATGATTTCGGCAATGGTGATCTTCGCCTATATGAAACGCCTCGAGAAAGTTGCGAAGTAAGTTGAATAAGGCGCCTGCTTGGCTCACTTAGTCCAGTTTCACGAAGGCGAATAGGCGCTCGCTCTGCTCGCTTACGGCAGGTAGCACAAAGGACACAAAGGCACAAAGGAGCACAAAGGCAGGATCGAATAAGAAAAGGGCCGATCTCAGACACTACTTCAGCTCGAACCTTTGAGAAATAAAGAGTTGCAATCCTGCCCTTTTCTTATCCGATCCTGCCTTTGTGCCCTTTGTGCCCTTTGTGCTTCCTGCCGTAAGCGAGCGCCTTAGGGAGTTGCGATCCGGTGCGCCTTATTCAAGTGTTAATTCATAATTCATAATTTAATTTATGTATCAACCCGATATCTTTCCTCATTTTTCACAAATATCACTCAGCTTACCCGATGATGCTGAAGGAAAGGTGTTGTGTACGTTGGTCAAATCAGACCACAATCCGAATACGCAGAAAACGGTACTCTATATACATGGCTTTGTCGATTACTTCTTTCAAACTCACCTTGCACAATATTATTTAGATCAAAATATCAACTTCTACGCCTTAGATCTTCGTAAATCAGGACGATCGATTTTACCAGGACAAACTCTTTGGCATATTGATTCGATTGACGATTATTTTGAAGATCTTGATGTGGCTATTGCACAAATAAAACGCGAGCAACAAGGCGAAATTCATCTTAATGGACACTCTACAGGCGCATTAGCACTTTGTTCATATGTGGCAGCGCGCCCTCAAATGCAATTTGCCTCGCTGTGCTTGAATAGTCCGTTTGTAGAAATGAATAAAAGTTGGCTGGTGCGCAAATTGATCCCTATAGTTTGTTGTTTTGCTGGTATTTTCCCAAAAATGACCATTGCAACAGGCTTCTCTAAATTCTATGCTTACTCACTTTTACAGACAAAGCATGGCGAATGGCAGTACAATTTAGATTGGAAACCGATTGATGTAAAAGCCGTTCGGCTTACTTGGTTGCGTGCCATCCATCAGGCACAAGTCCGATTGCAAGCGGGTTTACATCTGTCATTGCCGATACTCTTAATGCATTCTTCCCGATCGGCTTATGGAAAAGTTTGGTCTGATGATTTTATGCACGCCGACACCGTTTTAAATATTCATCACATGATAGAAATGGCACCACGTATCGGAGAAAACATTCAATGCGTGGCATTTGAAGGCGGCTTACACGATCTGATTTTTATCTGGAAACAAAAGTTCGAGAAAAAGTATTTGCGTGTATGACTTCACGAATTATGAATTATGAATTATGAATTATGAATTATGAATTATACCGAATGCGAAGCAATTACTCGAGGCTCGTGCTGATATTCGCATAATTTATAATTCATAATTCATAATTCCTGAAGTATACCTATCTTTGTTGCATTAAAATAAATATTAACAATCAAAAGAAATGAAAAAATTATCTGCCGTTATATTACTGTTCGCCTTTTGTTTATTGGCGCATCAGGGAAACGCCCAAATTAAACTTGGGGTGAAAGGAGGTCTGAACTTTAATAAATTTTCGGGCAATTTAGATGGTTCTACAGGCTGGCATGCTGGTTTAATGAGCAAAATTACCATCCCAATTGTTGGCTTAGGCGTACAACCCGAGTTGTTATACTCAACCGTTAAAACTGATGCGGGAAGTATTGGTTATATTCAAATTCCGGTAAATTTGCGCTTTCAGCTTCTGCCTGGCCCCATACGTCCCATTCTTTTAGCGGGTCCATATTATGGATATGCCATCAACTTTGGTAGCGATTTAAAATCAGACTGGTTTAATAAATCAGATTGGGGAGTTGGTATTGGAGCTGGTATTGAGATCTCGAAATTCCAAGCTGCCTTAAAATATGATTTTGGCTTGCAAGATGTCACTGTTAAAGAAATTTTCTTTGAGAAAAATAAAAACAACGTGGTAAGATTGTCTTTGGGATATTTCTTTTAAGTTAGTATCACGTAATGAATTACACGTATCACGTAGCGCGGTGTCTAATCCATGTTGCACTTACGTGATACGGTTATCGCAATGCGCAATACTAACATGACACCGCATTACGTGATACGTGTGTGGCAATACGTTATACTATCATGAAAACAGCTTTAACTTGGGAGCAAGCTTTAACTCGATTAATGGATCAATGTAGTCGATCTGAAACTTGCACATCGGAAGCCGTTACAAAACTCTATCGGTGGTTAGTGGATCCCAATGATCACGATAAAGTGATTCAGGTATTAGTAGAGAATAAATACATCGATGATCAACGTTATGCAAACGCCTATACACGCGATAAAGCCGCTTTTTCGCAGTGGGGCGCCATAAAAATTAATGCAGCACTGCTGGCTAAACGGATCAAAAAAGAATTTATAACCAATGCTTTAACGCAATTAGATGCGCAAGAGCAAGACAAAACAATTTGTCAATTACTCGAAAAGAAAATGCGACAAACTAAAGCGAAAGACAATAACGATCTGTATACCAAAATGATCCGCTTTGGTTTATCTCGTGGTTTTGAGTATACTACAGTAAGTAAAATAGCCAGAAAGTTAGTCAATCAACACGAAGACGATTAACCCTATGATTCAAAAAAAAAGTAAATTTCATTTAAGTGCCGATCTGTTAATTATTTACTATCTTTGCCAGCCAAATTTAATAGGTCATTAAGTTGTTAAACATGAGTACAAACAATTCTACGTACAGGAATATTTTACGGGAACGAACAAGTCAGTATAATGAGCCTGACAAAATTAAGGCTTTAGGATTATATCCTTATTTCCGACCTATCCAGTCAGAACAAGACACGGAAGTGTATATCGGTGGAAAGAAAGTGTTGATGTTTGGATCCAATAGTTACTTGGGGCTAACCTGTCACCCTAAAATCAAAGAGGCTGCAAAAGCAGCCATTGATAAATATGGGAGCGGTTGCGCTGGGTCGCGTTTTTAAACGGAACGCTTGATATCCATATCGAGTTGGAAGAGAAACTTGCAGCATTTGTTGGGAAAGAAGACGCATTAGTCTACAGTACAGGGTTCCAGTCGAACCAAGGCGTAATACCTGCTGTAACTGGACGAAATGATTATGTTTTGTTAGACGAATTAGATCATGCTTCCATTATTGATGGTGCACGCTTGTCGTTTGCAAAAACAATCAAATACCGACACAATGATATGGCTTCGCTAGAGCTTTGTTTGCAGCGTTGCGAACCCGATCGACTTAAACTTATTGTTGTTGATGGCGTATTTAGTATGGAAGGTGATATTGTTAATCTCCCTGAAGTAGTGCGTTTGGCACAGACGTACAATGCCAATCGTAATGGTAGATGATGCCCACAGTTTGGGGGTATTAGGACATGGAGGAAGAGGCACCGCCGATCATTTTGGTTTAACAGATAAAGTCGACTTTATTATGGGAACCTTCAGTAAATCTTTCGCATCTTTGGGTGGATTTATTGCAAGCGACGCCAAAACAATCAGTTATCTGAAACACAATTCACGTGCGCTCATTTTCTCGGCAAGTATCACACCTTCTTCTGCAGCAACTGTTTTGGCAGCCTTAGAGATCATTCAAAGTGAACCCGAGCGTATCGAGCATTTATGGCGACTTACTCATTATTGCACCAGTGCGTTTAAAGGTCGTGGATTCCATGTGGGGCCAACCGAATCGCCTATTATCCCAATTATAGTGGGAAACAACTTGAAAACATTCAAATTCACAAGTCGTTTGCTTGAGGAGGGTTTATTTGTGAATCCTGTAGTTTCGCCAGCTGTAAGTGAAGATATGACATTGATCCGTTTCTCGCTAATGGCTACACATACTCAAGAACAAGTCGATTTTGCAATCGATAAAATTGTTAAAGTAGGTAAAGAATTAGGCGTGATTTAGATTAGGCCAGATAAAGTTATACTATATAAAAAAGGATTGTCCAAAACAGGACAATCCTTTTTTTATGCAATTGATCCTTAGTATTTTGATTTTCTTCATTAACGTAACTTTAGCGTGAAGCCTAACATTTATATCTTTATTTATTGAAACATATTTTAATCAAGATTAAAATGTACTTTTGGGTCGTTTTTATGACTACCTTTGTAGAGTGATAGTAAATAGATCTGTAAAAATATAATAATATGACCAATAAAGAGAAGTGGGAATTATTACTTGGGAAGGCAGAGTATAGAAAAATTTCTAATCAAAAAAAAGATTTAGATGACGAATTAAAAGGTTTTTTGAGTTCCTCATTAAGGGTTGCAGGACTTGTTCATGATTTAGGAAATCCTCCTTTTGGACATTTTGGTGAAGAGGCTGTTAAGAAGTTTTTTCAAAATTACTTCCGTGATAATATTGATACAAAACTAAATGAATTAGAGCGAGCTGATTTAGAGTATTTTGATGGAAATGTGCAAACTTTCAGAATACTTTCAAAATTATATTATTTTGGAGATCAATATGGATACAATTTAACATATTCAACTTTAGCCTCAATAGTTAAATACCCATCAAACTCAGTTGACGGGAATAAGAAGCCTTGTACTGAAATAGCAAAGAAGAAGTTTGGATATTTTGTTACCGAAACTGAAACTTATAAACAAATTAGTGATTGGTTAAAATTAAAAAACAGAAGAAGCCCAATTGTGTATCTACTTGAAGCGGCAGATGATATTGCCTATAGTGCTGCTGATATTGAAGATGGTGTAAAATTAGGTATAGTTACTATTGATGATATAAAAAGAATTTTCAACGAAAATCTTCATGAAAACAAATCGAAAATGATGCAAAAGCTAGATGATTTGTCAGAAGATAAAATTGTTGACAAATCTCTAATCATTCAACAATTCAGAATTTCCACACAGCAAATAATGATTGAGGAAGTAATAAATTCGTTCGAAGAAAACTATGATGAGATAATGAATGGAGAGTTACAAAGTGAGATTATCAACATTTCAAAGGCTAAAGATATAAGGGCATCTTACAAAAAAATACAGGCCATTGTTTTTAATGACAAGTCGATTCTAAAAAAAGAAATTGCAGGATGGGAAGCAATATGTGGACTACTACACATTTTCGTTAAAGCTTCAAAAAGCGACAATTTCAGAGCTTCAGGGAATAATTATGAATCAAGATTGTATAACATAATATCGTCTAGTCACAGAAAGGTTTATGAGAACATTGAAAAATACCCTAACCAAGATTACAAAAAGCTTCAGCTAATTGTAGACTTTATAAGTGGAATGACTGATAGCTATGCGATAAATTTATATCAAGAATTAAAAGGAATCAAGCTATGATACATCAAAATAAGGAAATAAAAAAATTTAAAAGACAATTCGACAACCTCCTAAAAGAAGAACCTATTTTAAAAAAAATTCTCTCAGATGTTTTTTATGATAGTACGGCATACGTTGTAGGTGGTTATTTCAGAGACTTTTTAAGTAATGAACAAAGTAGAGATCTTGACATTATCATTGATATTGAAAACGTAAAATTGTTAGATATGATAAAAAAGCTAAATTGCAGTTATGCTATAAACAGGCATGGCGGAGTGAAGCTTCAACTAAAAACCACAGTCGTTGATTTATGGAGTATAGAGAATAACTGGGCGTTTAAAAATAAACTGGTCAAACTCAATAAAAAACATAAATTAAATAGCATCGCAGAAGGATGCTTCTTTAATTACGACTCACTAGTAATAAATTTATGCGACTTTAAATACAATACAAAAAACTATAGGAATTTCGAAAAAAGTCGCACCCTTGATATTTTACAGAAATCTTATAAATATAAAAATAAGAACCCAACAGTGGAGGCAAATATTATTCGTGCTTTTTTTCTAAAGTATAAATTTAATATTGACTTTTCGGAGGAACTAAAAGAATATATTGTAAAAAAAATCGCTTACTTGGGGGATTTACATAAAGATGAATTAAATCGACTTATTATTATAAAGTCTAAATATCCAAAATATCAAGAATTAACTGACGAGGTATTGATCCAAAATATCAACCATTTCATGCAAGAAAATAAAATATCAGCAAATACCTTATTTGACTAGGGATTTAACTGTTGAATATCCAGCCACATTAATTAAAACGATACTAAAACTAAGAGGTTTAAAAGTAAGTTAGAATAGGTTCCGAAAAGCCGAATGACCGCTTTAAGTCATCGGCACTATTACTTAATTAGATTGAGTTCCTTCGCGCTTTTACGCACCAAATAACACAAGCTTCGATGCAATACCTCAATTGTTTCACAACTTGTTCTGATATATTCAAATTAATTACAGGATGACGGATTAACGGAATGATAGAATAACAGTTAATCTGTTATTCTATCATTCACACTCAATTAATCAGTCATTCCGCTAATCCGTCATTCAGTTAATCAGTTAATCAGTTACTGCTGTGCCTTTCAACGTGGCATTGGTACACGATTCTATTCGGACTTTTACATAGTCTCCAATTTTGTATTTATCTTTAGGAAAGATCACCCGCTTGTTTTGCGGTGTACGACCCACTAAATCATTTATCGATCGTTTAGAATAATCTTCAACCAACACTTCCACTTCTTGACCAATTTCTTTACCAAAACTCATTCGCGACAATTCGTGTTGTAAATCAATCACTTCTGTTAGTCTACGTGATTTATCTTCTTCACTTACATCATCTTTGTAATGCCTTGCAGCTTTAGTATTAGGTCGTTCCGAATATTTGTACATGTAGGCGAAATCGTAGCCAACTTCGCGCATTAGCGCAAGCGTTTCTTGGTGATCGGTTTCCGATTCTCCACAAAACCCAGTAATGATGTCTGTAGATATGCTACAGTCGGGAATAATTTCTTTGATCTTTTGGATACGTTCCAAGTAAACTTCTTTTGTATATTTTCTGCTCATCATCTCTAAAACCGAATTGCTACCCGATTGTACTGGAAGATGAATGGAACTGCAGATGTTGGCATACATTGCCATGGTATACAACACTTCGTCGGACATGTCTTTAGGGTGCGATGTCGAAAACCTAACCCGCATAGTACTGTCTACCAATGCCACCATCTCGAGTAATTGCGAGAAGCTTACTTTCGAAGCCCGTTTATCGGTGCCAGTCCAACAATACGAATCAACATTCTGTCCCAACAAACAAACTTCCTTGTACCCACTATCCACTAAAGCCTGAACTTCGTTCACTATTGTTTCAGGATTTCGGCTGCGTTCGGCTCCTCGAGTGTAGGGTACGACACAAAAGGCACACATATTATTACACCCTCGGGTGATGGAAACAAAGGCTACTACTCCATTTTTATCCAACCGAACGGGACTTATATCAGCATAAGTTTCGTCTTGCGACAGCAGTACATTGATCCCCTTTTGTCCAGTTTCGGTTGTGTTCAACAGTAAAGGCAAATCCCGATAAGCATCAGGTCCTACCACAAAATCAACTGCTTTGTTGTCCAATAAAGCATCTTTTAAACGCTCTGCCATACAGCCCAATAACCCAACGCGCAAACTGGGGTTTTGTCGTTTATATTTTTGAAACAACTCCAGACGTTTCCATATTCTTTGTTCCGCATTATCGCGTATCGAACAAGTGTTGATTAAAATCAAATCTGCTTTTTGAATAGCTGATGTTATACGATAACCTTCTTTTTGAAGTATCGCCACCACCACTTCGCTATCACTGACATTCATCTGGCAACCATAAGTTTCAATGTAAAACTGTGGCTGACTTTCGTCAATAATAGGGCGCAGGTGATTGTATTTGAGATTTGCATAATTCAAGATATGCTGTTTTAGACCTCTAAAGTCAATAAAATGAAGTTAAAACACAACATTCCCAACACACCTACTTTACAGACACCGCTCTCCCCTATTTATCTAACGCCATAAAGCGAAGCACTCCATCGCGAAGCGATACCTTATCGGCTGTTTTATTCGTTCGTGTTTGTTTTTTAGGTACTCATCGGGCTTCGCAGTCTGTTTGAACTCGCTCCGCCTCGGAGGCCTAAAGCCCGAGTGCATTCTATTAAGCAGTAGAGATTAATTAAGCGATGTTATAAATGATATTTTGGCTAAGCCCAAGTACATTCGGGCTTTAGCCCAAATAAAAAGTTGATTGTTTTGAATTGATAATTGATAACATCGTTTAATTACTCTCTTACAGCTTATACTGTCCTCGTAAACTCTTGCTACAATGTCCAAAAGCGATGTGCATTATGATTTTTAAACAATATTATGGTAAAGATAAAAAGACTCAAGTGATGGTTTCCACAAAAAATCAGTATATTTGCAACTCCACTGTCAAACGGTGCTAGGAAAGTAGTATGTAAAATCCATGAATAATAAAATGACAACAAAGACTCTTTTTGACAAAATTTGGGACAGCCATGTAGTAAGTATCATAAATGATGGTCCAACACAATTGTATATTGACAGACAATACTGTCATGAAGTAACTAGTCCGCAAGCTTTTGATGGCTTACGTAAGCGCGGATTGAAGGTATTGCGTCCTGAAAAAACAATTTGTACAGCCGATCACAATACGCCAACAATTGATCAAGATCAAACAGTAAAAGACAAAATATCGCGTTTCCAGTTAGAAACATTGGATAAAAATGCGAAAGAGTTTGGGTTAACACTTTACGGCTTAGGTCATAAAAAAAACGGAATTGTACATGTTATTGGACCAGAGAACGGATTCACGCTACCAGGTATGACCATTGTTTGTGGCGATAGCCACACCTCTACACATGGTGCTTTTGGTTGTGTGGTCTTTGGTATTAGTACCAGCGAAGTAGAAATGACACTTGCTTCGCAATGTATCCTTCAACCCAAACCCAAAAAAATGTTGATTATTATTGACGGTGCTTTAGGTAAGGGAGTAACTGCCAAAGACATGATATTGTATATCATCAGCCATTTTGGAACAGGCGGTGCAACAGGTTATTTTGTTGAATATGCAGGCAGTACTATTCGCAATATGAATATGGAAGAACGCATGACTGTGTGCAACATGAGCATTGAGATGGGTGCACGCGGTGGTTTGATTGCCCCCGACGAAACTACATTTGCGTATCTCGAAGGCCGTGAATTTGCGCCAAAAGGTGCCGATTGGGATAAAGCACTTGCTAAATGGAAGGCTTTACGTTCAGATGAAGATGCTCAATTCGACAAAACAATTCACTTTGATGCCGCTGCTATTCAACCCATGATCACTTATGGAACCAATCCAGGTATGGGATTAGCGATCAGTGCATCTATTCCAACCCTCGAATCAATAGATGCGGCAGGGAAAGAATCATTTGTAAAAATGTTAGATTACATGGGGTTCAAGCCAGGCGATGCCATGTTGGGTAAGCATGTTGACTATGTTTTCTTGGGAAGTTGTACTAACGGACGAATTGAAGATTTCCGTGTTTTTGCCAATTTTGTGAAAGGACATCAAAAAGCAGCCCATGTAACTGCTTGGATCGTTCCTGGATCATGGCAAGTGCTAGAGCAAGCCAAAGCCGAATGTTTAATTAAGATATTAGAAGACGCTGGCTTTGCAATCCGTCAACCGGGCTGTTCGGCTTGTTTGGCGATGAATGACGACAAAGTACCCACAGGTAAATATGCCGTATCTACATCAAATCGAAATTTCGAAGGTCGCCAAGGTCCCGGTTCTCGCACCATGTTAGCAGGTCCTTTAGTAGCAGCAGCAGCAGCAATCACAGGCAAAGTTACCGACCCACGCACAATGATTAACTAATTAACTGATTGACGGAATAACGGAATAACGAAATAACGGAATAACTGAGTGGCTTCAATCAGTTATTCCGTTATTCAATTATTCCATTAATCATTAGAGATTAATCAATTATGCAAATTAACAGTTAATGTCACCGTTTGGGTTCCGATTATGCTTAATAGCATTAAGCTTCCGCCCTGGGCTAATTTTTTTATCGGGCTTCCGCCCGATAAAAATAGAAGTTGACCTAGAAGGTACATTATAGAATTTCGCAATGCACCTGTTAGTGCTACTTCGTCACATATTCCAACACTACAGGTCCCATTAATCCTGACTTTTGCAGTGGCGAATCAGCCTTATACGGATTAATTCCTGCCCATGTCTCTTGTTGATCTTTCGGTAAGGTTTGATCCCCAATCATCCGATTCACCCAAGTGTTCACCACATCTATACGCAAGGTATTCGCCCCTTGCTTTAATGCATCCGAAATATTTACCCTATAAGGAGGGGTCCACGCGCCACCCACATATCGATCGTTCACCCACACTTTTGCCATTTTGTTGACTTCGCCAAGCTTGACGTATATATCCGATCCTTTTGCGCCAGCCATGTCGAATGTGAATGTGGTATTGTAGATCATATTTCCCGAAAAGTGTTTTATCTGAGTATTTTCCGATGTGGCTAAATCCTGTAATTGAGCTAATCGTATCGGGGCAGGATTTGTTAGCTTTCCCTTAAACTCCACATCCCAAGCTGCTGTAAGCACTGTGCTTTTTGAGGGGTCGTTAAAGTTTCGGGTACCTGCCACTGGCATTCCTTTTTGTCGGAACACAATAAACATACTTTCGTATTGAGCCAATACCATCGGTACTGTGGTCGTTTTGTTATTCGCAGTAAACTCGGTAAGTAGGCGTGTTTCACCAGTTATTGGGTTAAATAATTCGGGTTGCCTTCCTGTTACTCGGAATTCTATCGCAGCTTTCTGAACACCTTCGCCTTGGTTCGACACAAAGTAAATATCGGTATCCGCCATCTGTCTGTGACCAAAATGAATTGGCACGCCTTTCGGAACTTTGCAATCGGCTATAAAATTCATCTTGGCAAACACCTCTTCCAAACTCATGCCACTAAATAGCATTCCTTTCCCTACACTTGCCGACATCGGTTTCACGTTTTCCACATTACTTGAGGCTCGTGTTGATGCAGTCCCCCATAACTCGGTAGCCATTTTCTTCACCGCAACATCGGCAGCTGGCTGATTCTGTAAACTTGGCGAGCGATTGGGTCGAGGTCCAAGTACAACCGCGCCATCGGTAAGCAATTGTTTGATTTTTGTCAATACTTCGGGACGCATGGTTTCCATTTTCGGCAATACCAATACCTTATACGCAGTACCATGAGGGAGGGTAATCAATCCGTTTTTAACAGTGGCGTCTCGTAAAATTACTTCCGCATTAATGTAATCAAATTGATAACCTACAGGCAGTGGCGGATCTTGTATACCCGTCATTTTCGGAGTATCTTCGCCAATAAAGTAAGCCACATCGGCAACGTTCAGTCCTTGACGTAACATGTAGTTACAACGTTTTACATAATCTAAAAATAAATCAATATGCGAGAACCATGTGTTAGTTCGGTTAAATTCGGTACCAAACCAAGCATTTGTACCGGGGAATTTATCGACATCCGGTTGATGGACATACACATGCAAAAGCGTATTGTTGATTCCTTCGGCAAAATACTTGTCGGTTCGTTGCTTGGCATCAGCGGGTACGCGTGAGAAGGCTGGTCCACCGCTGGTATTGGATTCGTCCGACACCAAATTCTTACCATAGATATGTGCGCACGACGAGGCGGCACGGTTCTCGATATTGCCCAAATTGTTTTCCCATGATGGAAAAGCATTTGGCAACCAATACTCGCCACCCACTTCGTCAGATTGTCCACCATACATCAAGAATTCGCCAGGAAATCCCCAATGACCATAGTTCTCAAGCCATGTTCTCAAGCCATTCTTGTGACTTAATTCCCGAAATCCCCCTACATAATCGTATGCCACCTTGTCGGCAATGAATCGGCGTAAGTCCCACAAAAACCGATCCGATTGTTTTTGATCACCCACCACTTTTCCGGAAGTAAGCGGGCAAATAAGGCAAGGCATCGTAGCCATATCGGTCTTTAAATAGCGACAGAAAGTTGTCGGTAAAATTCAATCCTCCCGACTCATAACTGTCTTGCACCACTACTTTAAACGTTGTTCGATCTTGGGCTGGAATCCGCTTCAGTATCTTTCCTATAAACTCGTCAAAATGCGTAGCCACATGTTGTTTACTGATCTTATCAATCTCCAAACCTGTGCCATCTGGACCTCCTGGATTGTTGGTTACTCCCGTTGGTGTCATGCCAGTGCGCAATATCACCCAATTACCAGCGGGGGCATTCCAAGTCAGTTTGCCGTCAGCGGTCATGTATTTCGATATATCCAACACCTTCGCCGGATCAATGTTCAAGGCCTTATTGCTCACCTCTGGTTGTGTGCGCCATAGGTAATAGTCCCACAAAGGCATCGGATCTTGGCTCATTTTGGCGAATGTTTTATCAGCATAATGCTCAATACGTGGTGATGCAGATAATTGTATTTCATTGATACCGCCTTCATTCGCTTTGTTTTTCATTACGAGTCGAAATTCTTTTGCAGTGGTTTCTTGAAACGATATCACAACAGGCGCATGTGGCTGAAAACCGACAATGAGCGAACGGTGGTGCCAGTCTATAACAAATTTAGAAAGCGTTTGAAACTCATTCCCTCCTTTAGCTTGCAATTCAAAAGTTGCGTTAATATTGGCGTGCATCGGAAAAACAGTTAAGCTACGTGCAGTGAATGCAGAATTGGGAGTGAAGGTCATACTTACTTCTACGTTCTCGGGTAAGGGAAATGGAACATTATTTGTCGAATTGATTGAAACAGGCAATGTACTTATTTTAGCATTGGTACTATTGAGTATTAGCTGATTATCTTTAGGAGCAGGATAGGCAATTACCTTCACGTCTTCAAATATGGCAATCGGTTTTTCGAGTTGAACCGATATTTTTTGGGGGTCCTTCACCGTCAGTTCCGACGAAGTTAAATAGCGCATCGTCTCATTTGGCTTCACCCACGGACCTCCTGCTTGTGTCCATCCAGGGCAATTGAACATCCCTATTTCGATATCTAATTCCGATGCTTTTTTGAGTGCCGTGTGGGTAATGTCCCACCATTCTTCGCTCATCAGTTTAACTGTACGCCCTCCTTCATAGGGATCAAAATAGATATTCCCAATGAAAGCCCGATTAATTCCCACCTTCTTCATGGCTTCAAGATCCTTTATAACACCCTCTTTCGATATATTGCCACACATCCAATACCAGTAAACACTGGTTTGAACGCTTGCTGGTGGAGCAGCAAATTCGGTAGTCAAGGTCGTTGATTGTCCCCAACAGAGGGTACATAGCAAGCTAATAATGAATGTAGTAAAGATTGTTTTCATAATGTGTATTCTAAAGTTAATGACTATATATTTTGGGCGTCCGGGCGGGCTATCCGCTTGTATCTTTTGTTGCCCCGACAGGTTCGCATGTATAGGGGGGGCAACAAAAGGATACCGCTACTATCCCTGACGCACCTAATCGGTATGACTGGAACCGATGTGAATCAATCTGGAATTATTTTGCGAGGTGTTGGTAATTGAGTTGTAAGCAGTAGCGATTAAATAAACGATGTTATCTGGAGACATTTGATCTGTCATAATAATGTCACCCCGGGTTCCTCGGCAATCTATTTCTAAAATAATGTCACCTTTTTTTCTGGGGTTCTGATCTATCTCGGAAATTCTTTATAAATAAGCGTTTTTTGTCTAATAGAACCCCAAATGGGTGACATTCAATCACTGAATCTAAGATAGCCGAGATGGCTTAGAACCCCAGCTATAGGTGTATTTGCAAAATACATCGAAAAACATATTGGTCATAACATCGTTTATTTAATGCTTACTTTTTAATTAAGTACGACACAAGATTTAACGACACACGTATCAAGACTTCCTTACGGGGGCTTAGACACTGAATATCAATGTATAACTTGATGTTTTAAGGCATCATGAAATGTTAAACTAAATATCGTCACATCTGACATGATCGACTTATTATCAAATCTGTTCTGTGTTCCATAAAGCGTCTGCCTGAAATAATTTCATCTCGCACAAATTCATCACAACCATGAACTTGAATACATATCTAATAATATCTGTATGACAATGCATCCTCAGAAGGTCGATACGGCTCGGTTAATTCGCCGTTTTCGTCTATCACACCAATAGCTACTAAGACCGCTCTAGCTGTTTCTGGTGATTTACAAGCCTTTTTCCCAAAAGCAACAAAATCTTCGTCTGTAAGACCTGTTTTCCGTTTTTTGTTTTTTCCTTTTCATTTAAGGCTGTTATTATTCTGACTTCAAAGATAATATTTTTTCCAAAACCAATGTACTCAAGACGCTGTTATTTATTGATGCTGCGCCTGCATTTGACAACTCATGTTGATTTTTGGTATTGTCGAGTGCTTGTTAATTCGCATAATTCATAATTCATAATTCGCATAATTCCTAATTACGCATTCCTAATTAGTTTTTAAAAACAGCCTTTACAGCTTCCAAATAACCATATCCAAACATGGTACACGGCTGCAGATAACTAGTTTCGGTCCATTCATTCCAACTATTGATGGTGATGAGTGGTGCCTGTTTAGGATGTGCATCCACATAAGTCTTGGCGTTTTCAAGTGCTTTTCGGAAATTCTCTGGCGTGTTGTTTTTCATGATCCCTCCATGCTGCATCTCGAATCGGGGGTTATTATCCCAACCGATGGATACATGTGGATAATAAGGGATCGTCATGTCCTTGGCTATATCTGTCCACACCTTTACTGCATCGGCTTGGATGTCCAAATAATCACGATCGATATTCAGGAAATGACAGTATTGGTAATGAGTTGCGCCATCAAATTTCAGTTGTTCGATGACGTTTTTTTGTGTCCCCACATTATCGCCAGCAATACCGGTAATGTTTTCGTTCATGTTGGCGCGTAAGGTCAGTTGAAGGTTCAGCCCTTTGAAGCCCGCTTTTTTCACTTCGGCACGAAACCAATCTAAAGCATCTTTCGCTTCCTTTGTCCCGCCCAAGCCATCAATAAAGGTTTGCAATTCGTAGATCATAAAGCTGGGTTTACCATCTACCGTATAGTAATTGTCTTTTGGGAAATAGTCTTTTATCACCCGTTTACAGATGGTTTCGAACTGTTTACGATCAACGCCTCCTTTCCAGATAAGCGCATTATTCGGCAAACCTGCATTTCTTTTATCCCAGGCTAAATTGACATCATGATTGGCCCACATCAAATAAAATTTCATTTCTTTATTATTCGCAGCTTTCAGAAAACCATTATTCAAACAGCCCTCCAAAAAAGGCAAGCCGTCATACCAATACCAATCATAAATAAATACATTGACCCCATGTCGAGTACTCGCATTTATTTGCATTTCCATTACATAAGGATCAGCTTCGTTAACATATCCCCAAAGCGGGTATCGTGGTTGGGCATGTCCTGGAAACTTCGCTTTGTTCGCCATTACGGTTTGCCATTCGCCAATGCCATCAGGCCAAAATACCTTAGCTCTATCGTCAGGGTGATAAGAGGGCCACACAAAAGCCGCCACATCATATGTTTTCGATGGAGTATTATTGTTCTTTTGCGCGGTAGCCAGATAAGAAACCGAAATGATGATGGTGAGTAATGCTATAAATCGTTTCTTCATGTAGATTGTTTTAGTTAATTTAAACCACAAAGATAAGCGTACAAATGCATTTAACATTGTGCTTTTTGATTTAATAACTCAAATATATGACAGTTATAAGGGTTTTGCAACTACCCAGTTTGTTTTATTGATAAACGGATAATTATTTGTACTGATTTTGTGATTCCATCTTTATTTTTCCCATTCTCAATATTTAGCTCAACGTGTCTTTACACTTTACTCACATCAAGTTGTTTTTTGAAAATTACTTGATGTGTTGAGATACTTAGTTACTGAAGTTTCCCACACCTCGCAAGCCTTGCAAACACTCAAAATCAAGGTCGGAATAAAGCATTCAGTTTGGGTTTAATGAATTGTCAATAAATTATTTACAAGCGTGATTAAAAGACGTGTCTTTTTTGCCTTGAAAAGCCTTTAAAATGCAGGCTAAAACACAACATTCCCAACACGCCAACTTTACAGACACCGCACTTCTCTATTTATCTAACGCCATAAAGCGAAGCACTCCATCGCATAGCGATACCTTATCGGCTGTTTTCTGTTTGAGCGTAGTCCGAGGCCTCCGAGGCGGAGCGAGTTCAAACAGCCAAAGGCTTTTTGCTTACTTTTTGGCCTCCAAAAAGTGAGAAAGAAAGAAAAAACCTCCAATGTATTTAATATGCAAATTTCTTTAAACTAGTCTCTTACAACCTTATAAAAACCCTTATTTATAGAAAATTTTTTATAGAGAAGTTTTTTCTTTCTCACTTTTTGGATACCAAAAAGTAAGCAAAAAGCCTTTGTCTGTTTGAACTCGCTCCGCCTCGATACCTCGGACTACGCTCAAACAGAAAACAGCCGATAAGGTATCGCTATGCGATGGAGTGCTTCGCTTTATGGGGTTTGATAAATAGAGAAGCGCGGTGTCTGTAAAGTTGGCGTGTTGGGAATGTTGTGTTTAAGCCTCAAATGTCGCACTTTTGTAAACGCCCTCATAAACGTCTTAAATATAGTATTTTATCGCTATAATAGAGTGGTTTTATTGTATGTATTTTTGAGTGTTTGCAAGGCTTGCGAGGTGTGGGAAACTTCAGTTATTAAGTTATTTTGAGCCCAAAAAGCGGAAAAAACGACGCCTAAAAAGTACCTTCTGAGCGATATGATATAATTTTCGCTAAAATAGAAGGCAGAATCAAAAACAACAGGAACGACTTTGCATTTAGTCAAGTGAGATTAATGTGAATGCAAACGGTGGTGCAATTGTTCAGCGCTGTCGAGTCTCTTACTCTATTTCTTGTTGATATACTATTCGACAAGAACGTTTTGTGCAAAACCTAGAATTTATTCCAAACAGCAATGAATTATTTTATACCTTTGCTGTGTGTAACCTCATTTTATCGCATTACGCGATAGACCTAGGTGACGCGTGATGTGGCAATTTTAATAGTAACAATTTAAGATAAAAGATATTATGATGTTCTTCTTTAAGTTCCTTTTAATTATAGTTCTGATCTCATGGATTGTTCGGGGAATATTGTCTTATTATGTAAGGAAATTCATTCGGAATAACTTTCAACCTCCACAGAATCAGCAAAACTCGCAACGGAAAGGTGGGCGAGAAGGCGATATACGCATTGAAGAGGTGGACCATCACGACAAAAAAATAAAAAAAGACATGGGCGAATATGTTGATTATGAAGAAATCAAATAAGTAGTCTCAAAAAAAAACATTTAAAGATCACTAATGGATAAAACGCTTTTATTGCGAATACTTGAATTTGCTAAACCTTATCATCGCTTTTGGAATAGGTACTTGGCTTTTGTGGTACCTGGAATGATATTTGGAATCATTAACATTGCCTTAATTTTACCTGTTTTAAAGATCGTTTTTGAACAAAAAGAGGTATTGGTGATACCTGATATTCCGGCGTTTTCGTTTAAATTGAGTTACTTCACCACTGTTTTTGATCATTATTTATACACAGTCCATCTTCAATGGGGCAACCAAGGTACCTTATTGTTTATGTGCGTTACGGTAATGTTGGCTTCGCTATTGGCTAATTTGTTTAAATATTGGTCGCAACGCACACTGGTTTCTATGCGGATGTATGTCAATCTAAATATGCGTACCGTCCTTTTCGAAAAAATAAGCCGATTACATGTAGGCTATTTTAATGCACAACGCAAAGGCGATTTGATGTCGACCCTCTCCAACGACGTGGGCGAAGTACAAGGATCGGTAGTAAGTTCGTTTCAAATTATTTTGCGCGACCCGATTTTGATTGTCGGCAATTTGAGCGTATTGTTCTATATGTCTTATCAACTGACTTTGTTTTCGATGATTGCTGTACCGGTATCAGCGTTTTTAATTGGGCGATTAGCGAAAAAACTAAGGAGAGATGCAGGCGAAGCGCAACAATTGCAAGGCGATATTATGAGTATTATAGATGAAACCATCTCGGGTATCCGTATTATTAAGGCGTTTAATGCCCAAAAATACATTACCAATAAATTCAACGATACCAATTTGCGTCACATGCAAACATCAAAAAGAAGTGTACAATCGTCAAGAATTGGCTTCGCCGATGTCCGAATTCTTTGGTGTCACCATGGTTTTAGGGCTACTTTACTTTGGTGGTTTGTTGGTAATGTCAGGCAGTTTGAATATGGGAGCTTCCGAATTTGTGCTTTACATTGCATTTTATTATTATGTACTGACCCCTGTTAAAGACCTTACCCGAGCCTACACCACCATTCAACGTGGTTTGGCTTCCGCTACTCGCGTGTTTGCTTTATTGGATCAACCGATAGAAGTACTTAAAACCGACAAGTCCATTGATATTGATCAATTTAACGAAGCTATCTGTTTCGAAAACGTTTCATTTTCGTATCCCTGAAAAAGAAACCGAAGTATTGCAAAACGTCAATTTCACTGTTCCCAAAGGGAAGATGTATGCTTTGGTGGGACAGTCGGGTGCTGGAAAGTCGACAATTGCTGATCTGATTCCACGTTTTTTTGATGTTAAAAGCGGACAAATTACGATTGATGGCATTGATATCCGAAACCTACAGCCCAAAGGCTTAATTAGTTTAATGGGAATAGTAGGGCAGGAGTCGATTTTGTTCAACGACACCCTCTTTAATAATATTGCTTTTGGTTTGCCAAACGCGACCTTGCCGAAGAAGTGGAAAACGCAGCAAAAATAGCCAATGCCCATAATTTTATCAGCCTTATGGACAATGGGTATCAAACTTTTATTGGCGATCGAGGGAATCGGTTGTCTGGGGGACAACGTCAACGAATTTCGATTGCACGGGCGGTTTTACGGAATCCTCCCATTTTAATTCTTGACGAAGCCACATCAGCTTTAGATACCGAATCGGAACGTTTGGTACAAGATGCACTCGCCAATTTGATGAAAAATAGAACTTCGATTGTTATTGCCCATCGTTTATCGACCATCCAACACGCCGATCAAATATTGGTATTGCACGAAGGTAAAATAATAGAGCAAGGCAATCATCAAGAACTCACCCAAATCAAGGGTGCATATTATAATTTATGCAAATTACAGAACTTCCAATAACAGAATTACAGAATAATTCAAATTCCAGTAATCAGTTAATCAGCTATTCTGTCATAATTTAATCAGTTATAATTTAATCATTTACAAAGTGGATATCAATCAAATACAAGATCAAATTATTGACGACTTCGCCTTATTCGATGATTGGATGGATAAGTATGCTTATCTTATAGAGTTGGGAAATAAACTGGCACCTTATGAAGTGAGTCACAAAACGGAACAATATCTTATTCAAGGCTGTCAATCGCGGGTTTGGATATATGCCGAGATGAAAGAGGACCGTATCTGTTTTACTGCTGATAGTGATGCCATCATTACCAAAGGCATCATTGCTCTACTGATTCAAGTACTGTCGGATCAAACACCGCAAACAGTACAAAATGCTGATTTATATTTTATCAACAAAATTGGCTTGCAAGAAAACCTGTCGCCCACACGCGCCAATGGGTTATTGGCAATGATTAAACAAATGAGACTATACGCATTGGCTTTGGGTTTACAACAAAGTCAGGTGTAGATTTATTATATTTTACAAAAACAAATGGATAAAAATTAGAGATAGAACACAATATCGTAAAGATGCTTAAAACCATTTACGATCCAGAGATACCAGTAAATGTATATGACTTAGGCTTAATTTATGGCATAAATTTAGATGATGACGGTAAGGTTGAGGTTACAATGACGCTAACAGCCCCCAATTGTCCAATGGTAGATGAATTAATTGCTGATATCAATGAAGGTGTGAGCGAAGTGCCAGGTGTAGAAGATGTCGTCATTAATTTGACATTTGAACCGCCATGGGATCAAAGTAAACTGTCAGAAGAAGCAAAACTGGAATTAGGTTTACTTTAAATACAAAAGCCTGCGAAGAACAAATTCTTTGCAGGCTTTTTTGATAATTGCTGGGCTGGTTATTTATTCGAAGGCACACCTTGTAAACTCAAACTGTCAGAAGAAGCAAAACTGGAATTAGGTTTACTTTAAATACAAAAGCCTGCGAAGAACAAATTCTTTGCAGGCTTTTTTGATAATTGCTGGGCTGGTTATTTATTCGAAGGTACACCTTGTAAACTCAAAAATAACAACTCGTGTTTATTTTTGGTGTTGTCGAGTGCTACGCAATTCTATAAACATGTGACCTCGCTGGGGTCATTCGCAGTGTAAGCCGAGGAAAGATAGGCCATTTTCAATAAGGCGAATAAGGCGCACGAAGTCGCACTGCATCAGTACGAGCCTCGAGAAAAGTCAGAATCGCATAGAAAAAAGTCAGGATCGCATAGGAAAAGGAAATTTAAAGCTAGCAAATTAATGATTAAGAGGTCTTATCTAGATAAATCATTTGTTTTATTTATGATTTGTTAACAGTGTTTTTTTAAATTATAGTACTACCTTTGCCGTGCTAGTTATTATAATGTATAATATGATTAATATGACAAAGTTTCTATATTACTTATTTTTTGTTTCGTCTCTTGCATTGCTCTGTGGTAGTGTGAAAGCGCAACAGCTCCCCTGTTATGAACATAATTATGATATACATATCAAAATAGACATTATCAAAAAGCCTTCGTGTGCTGGCGCTGGTCAAGTTGCATTAAGCTTAGAGGGTGCCGACCTGAATCAATTCACGCCAGGTCCGGCAGGTAACAATGATATTCAAAGAGTATTTCAAGGCAAAAAACCTGATGGCACACGCAAGCAAATTGCACTCAACGCACTACAATATGGTGAATTTGAAGTTGAATATATAAAAAAAGATTATTTAGATGGAATCCAGCGAAAACTGTGCTCAAAGGGCTTTATGTCGTATGATATGATGGTTGGCGAAATAAGTGGAGTCCGATGTCCGAATGCACCTAAAGCTTCTTTTGTTGTGAAAGGTACTGGAGGAAGTGGTAGCTACAAATACGAAGTGGAAGGTCTGAAAAATAATACTGGTATATTTAATTCCAACATTCCAGTTACGGTAGATGGAAAGTACAAAGTACGTATACAAGATGCAGCTTGCCCAAATCTAGTATCAATGGATACCATTGTAACCATCAATGATTATTCGGGCAATCAAATTAAGATCACTGGTGATTCAACGCTTTGTCCTGGTGCGACACTGAATTTAACCGCCAGCATGATAAATTTGCCTGCAGGGTCTACTTTTGCTTGGACAAAGGTGGGAAGTGCTGTGTCGATTTCAAGTATAGCCAATTTACAGATAGCTAACTTAACTACTGTCAATAACGGACAGTATCAAGTAGCGATCAATATCCCAGGCTGTTCTCAAGTGGCTACCAAACTCATCACAGTGAAAGTGGCTACGCCCGCAGCTCCTACCGTCACCAATAAAGCCATTTGTTTGGGAACCAGCGCTATTGATTTCACAACCTTAGTGGTTCCCACTTCTAGCAATTACACCATCCGTTGGTACAAAGAACTTACAGGGGGAAGCTTTGAAGCAATACCTCCAACAAGTAATTATAGTACAGCAGATCCAAATATCTTCACTTGGTATGTTACACAATATGAATCTACGTTAAATTGCGAAACTCCAGTGCGTACCCCCGTGTCGGTTGAGGTGCAGGCTATTCCTGCAAGTATCATAAGCACTAATATTAAAATATATGGCGTATCGTTGGCCAATATGCAAATCATTATCACCGCAAAAGCTGGCTTTACTTATCAATTGCATTATAAAACAGGCGTTGACCCAGGAGATGTACCCTTATCGGAGGTCAAAAATACAGGAAGTACAGATAAGGACTTTCTTCTTTCTTATGGAACAGACCTGTCCGAAGGAGATTATTATGTACGAACCATCAGCAATATCAATTGCCCTGCCAAAGATCCAACACGTATTATCGTGAAACCTGCACCGCTGATTACTGGCATAGTCGATATTTGCGAGGGAAGTAATATTAAGCTTACGGCTGAAGCAATTACAGGAGCGAGTTATAAATGGACTGATCCTAAAGGCGTCACCCTCACTGCCACTAACAATATTTTAGATAATATTACATCGATCCAAGAACAACATAGTGGACTTTTTAAAGTCGCCATCACCACGCCTTTCGGTGTATTGAATGACGAATTTAATGTAGTGGTGAAGCGGATTGCCCCACCAACAGGTACCACAAGCTATGCGTATTGTAAAGATGCAACTAATGCAACAAAACTTAGTGCGACTGCTTTGGCTGGGAATACGTTAGTATGGTATGCGCCAGGCAGTACTGTTGGTGTGGTAGATGCACCTACACCATTGACTGGTACTGCAGGAACAGTAATTTATGGTGTCTCTCAAAAAGATGCTTCGGGTTGCGAGAGCAAACAGCTCAAAATTACGGTTGTAGTCAAGCCACCTGCAGATGTCAGTCAGTTGATTGTGCAAGCCTGTATTGACGCTAAACCCGAAATTGTGATCAAGGGAAGTGAAGCCAGCAAGCGTTACCGCGTAGTAAATGATGTAAACGACAGTGTGAGTACTTGGATCCCGGGTACAGGCACAGCAACAAGTATACGTGTAAAAACGGATCGAGAGGTAACAACAGAGACTACTTATCGAGTAATTGTGAGAAGCGCTGCTACTTGTGATGCGTCGGTGTCGGTACCGATCATTCCGTTGAACGCCATGATACTGCCGACATCTACTTCTAACGTTTGTCTTGATGGGACAATTAAGCTTGAAGCTTACGTTTTTTCAGGAGCAACATATACATGGAAACTCCCTGATGGCAGCACTAAATCAGGTAATCCATTAGTGATCCCATCAGTCAAAAACGCAAACACTGGCAATTATCAATTAACAATATCGCAACCCTCAACAGCCAATTCAGATGTCTGCAATATTGTTGCGCTTCCGTTTAAAGTAACCGTAGGCAAGCCGTTGGCACCTACAGTTGATAAAATAAGTTATCGATATTGCGTTGGCGATGTAGCAACAACGTTAACTGCGCTTTCCAGTTCAGGGAATACTTTGCAGTGGTATGATAAAGATGGAGTTAAACTTTCAGCGGCTCCTACATCTTCTATCATCTCTACCGCCGTTCCTGGCACCGTAACTTACACGGTTACACAATTTGTAACGAGTAGCCCTGATTGCGAAAGTCCAGGAATAACAATTGCCATCAATACTTTTGAGATTAATGAATTAGCCGATTTTGAGGAACAACAAATTTGCGAAAACAGCAAGCCCCGCATTGTTGTCAACAACAGTCTGAATGATGTTGACTACACGCTATATAGCCAATCGGGTACAGTCCTTGATAAGAAAGCTGGAAATGGAGGTTTGTTGTATTTAGATTCGCCCGAACCTATCGCGAGCACCACTACTTACAATGTCGGCATGAACAGTACTGCTGTTTGTGTGAGCAATGTGAAAAAGAGCGTTCAGTTTGCGGTAACCACCCTCTACATTAAACCGGATAAGGCGCGTGGTTACAAACGTGGTATCCGATACGAATTGGAATTGGAAACCAATGCGATGTCGAAACCTTATAATTTCTCGTACACTGGTGATCTTCCATTTGGATTTACCTTTAGTTCGTTGGGTATTATTGAGGGAACAGCACCCACAACCGGAAGTTCGGAAGCAAAAACGTTTACAGTTCACATCGAAAGCCCTTCGGGTTGTTCTGTAGAAAAAACATACACGCTCGAAACTGACTTGTTGATTCCACAAGCGTTCTCGCCAAATGGCGACGGAGTGAATGATTATTTCTTACTCTCGTTTCATGTAATTATCTTCGATCGTCAAGGGGTAATTATACACGAAGGACACAACGGTTGGGATGGAACCAATAAAGGAAAAGTGGTGCCTAGTGGGACTTATTTTTACAAAGTGAATTATATTAACGATAAAGGGGAAGCTAAAACAGCTTATGGATATGTAATGGTACTGTAGTAGTGGTTAGTGATTAGGGTACCGTTAATCAGTTAATCCGTTATTCAGTTATTGCAACTAACCTCTAATCATTGTTTATTTGCTCCTCAATTTTAAAAGAAAATGAGTAATAGAATTTATATAGCAATAGTCTTATGTTGCACTTTCATCTCATCAGAGATGTATGCCCAACGCGATTTCGATTTAAGCATGCGTTGGTTTAATGAATCATTATACAATCCTGCCGCTGTAGGAAATCACTCCACTACCAGTATATTTGTGCATGGTAGGCAACAATGGGTGGGTTTGGAAGGTGCGCCATCTACACAAGCTTTTAGTATTGATACCTATGCACCCAGCATCAATTCGGGTTTTGGTGTATCGGTATTGAATGACAAAATAGGAGTGGTGAGTACTTTGAACCTACGTTTATCGTATGCCTACATTATGCCCGTGAATAGCAGTTCTAGTTTAGCATTTGGTATGTCGGCTGGATTAATTAATTGGAATAAACAGTCAACAGGGGCGAGTGTAGAGGATCCGAACGAGCCTTTGCATAAGAATTTAGCCGAAACTTCTCCCGATTTTGATTTCGGTGTCGAGTATAAAGGATTGTTTAAGTTGGGGGTCGTTGCCCGACATTTATTTGTCACAAACAGTTCGTATACCTTTATTCCCAAACATGCTATTAACTACTGGGCTTACTTGTCGTCGCGCTTTAATGTGAGTCGAGGAATGAGTTTCGAGCCATTGGCTTCGTGGTCGTACTTTAGTGGTGCACAACGTATCGAATATGGAGGGATAGTATATTTCCGGAAAAATAAATCAAGCGATACTTATAACGATAAGTTTTGGTTAGGGTTGACCTATCGTGATTCAAAAGAAGTTTCTATCCTTGCTGGTGTAAGTCTTGGTAGCCGAATTCGCTTAGGATATTCGTTCGATCATTCATTTAGCGCAGTAAGTGGCGCCTCGAAAGCTGGGACACACGAAATCTTTTTGTCGTATCAATTAGATCGACTTTTCTATAAAGAGCCCGAATGTGCTGCTTATCGAGCTCGCTTAGGACATTTTCACTAAGGCGACTAAGGCGCACAAAGGCAGGTGCGCGGTGGAAAAGGCAGGTGCGCAGATAAAAAGGTTTGATCGAAAATATTTTATTGTCAGTTAAGCAGTAGACACTAAATAAACGATGTTATCATTTAAGTAACTGAAGTAAGTTAAGGTGTAACTGGTTGATGTATAATGCACTGCGAATGACCCCAGCGGGGTCACATGTTTGTAGAAATGTGATAATACATTGTCTCCGACCCCAGCGGGGGCGCATGTCTTTGTATTATCAGTAGTATTAGTATTTATAAATAAAAATATGCGACCCCGCTGGGGTGTTTGCGGCGGTATCTCGTTTGACAACTCGTGTTTATTTTTGGTGTTGTCGAGTGCTGCGCAATTCTATAAACATGCGACCCCGCTGGGGGCATTCGCAGTGTGTTATACACCAAGCTATTAAGCCTTAACTTAATGATATTTGGGCTAAAGCTTGAGTGCACTTCATTACATAAAAAATGGGCTAAAGCCAGTCTTAAACAAGAGAACCTTAGTAGATGCCTCCACGAAACTGATCCAACGTTGAAGAGATGCTTACATGGCTCAATATTTACAGTGAGAATCTTGAGATTTACAGTGAGAATCTTGAGAAACTCACTGTAAATATTTGCCGACGTGATGGAGAAATAAAGACAACTCCTTATGGCGTTCAAACAAATCAGCTGACTAATGGCGTTGACAAGTAATAAAAAAGCAATCACCACTCACACCGGTTATATTTACGTAAATGATGAGGTCAATCTATGGAGAACATCTATGGAGAAAATTTCAGTATAAATGGCTTTTAGGCACATCATGAATAAATTGTACCCTTTGTAATACCTTTGTAAGCGACTTGTATGTAAACAATTAATTCATTAATTGGACGCTTTTCACAACTGATATTTTGAGTGTTTATTCGTTCGTGTTTATTTTAAAGGTACTCATCGGGCTTCGCAGTGCAAGGCTTACAAGGTGTGGGATTGCAGCAACTTGTCGATTATGATTATTATTTAGCCTCAGCAAGTACCATGTCAGCAAAATAATACAACAAAACAAAAGCCTTATTGACTTAATAATCAATTATTTGCATGTTAAATTAACATACGTTATAAGAAATGGTTTTTGTTAAGACTATTTAATGTAGATGTTAGAAAGTTTATTTGTACATTTGTAACATTATTAGTGCTTTAATTCGACATTCGTTAATTCGGTATAGTGCACCATAGCGCCAAATAAGAAGTGCTTGGGTATTGTGAAGTTGCTGATTAAAGCCATGTTTTTTGATCAATAATCTTATTGTATATGTTTAGTTTTATCCGATCTCTATTTTCGTCAGACAAAATCCCTGCAACAAGCGGTTATGAGAAATCGTTGTTTGAACAAGAGAAGAATTACGCTTTGTTTTTGGAAGTGCAAGAATCTGAAAAAATGCGACGTTATTTGGAATTGAAAGAGTATGTAGGTTCGCAAAACTATACAAACGAACTCAATCGGATTAAGTCGCTATCATTCAATAACAGCCACGAGGCACTTGCTTTGAAAAAAATGGCCAGTCTAAAAAAAATAAAAGACCGTAAAAGAGTACTTGAACCATGGCAGTAATGCCGAGATGTCAGAAGTGAAAGAGTTTATTCAACTCCAATACGAAACAGGCGAAAGTAAATTTATAGACCAAGTAAAGTATTTGAAAAACAGCAACCGTCATAAATTAAGCGATCCTTGGTTGTGCAAATTAGAATACGAAGAATTATGCAAAACACCCGAAATTAAGCAATACTTTAAATTTGAAAAAAAGTACACCACTGTGTTTCAAGAACAAGCACTGTGGGTATCTAAACTGTATGACGAATTTACTAAGGGTGCCGTAGACGGTAGATGGTTAACCAAGCCTTTGGCTGGCGAGGAATTGCTCAATAAAACGGCTTATGCACTGTCCGAAGATTTACATATTACAAAAGACACGAATGTAAGTATCCATGCTGGCGTGTTGCGCATAGAAACAAAAAAAGAAGAATGTAAGGGTTTAGTTTGGGACAAACAAATAGGTTTAGCACCTCGAACATTTCAATACACTTCCGGTATGGCTACCACAGCCCAGTCGTTCCGTCAATTATATGGCAGGTTTGAAGCTAAAATTCGTTTCTCTGAAGTCGCTGGCATCCAACATACTTTTTGGATGGGATCGGATACCAAACTTCCGCACATTAATGTTATAAAAAGCGAAGGTAAGGAATTATCTGTTAATGCTTATGCGGGTACCGATGCCAACTTGAAACAAGAAAACAAGGTATTGAAATACCGATTAGATAACGAGTTCTATATTTTTACCTTTATTTGGAGTGAAAAACAAATGATATGGAAAATTAATGGAAAAGAAGTACATAGCTGTCCTAATTTCATATTTGAACCTATGTATATTGCTTTTTCATCAGGGGTGACTAAACCCGACCAACAAGTATTTCCAGCCAATATGGAAATCGATTGGGTACGTTGTTTTAGAACCAATTAAACAACTGTTTAACGGTTAGTGATTGGTGGTTAGAGGTTAGTGGCTTCGCAATTCGGTGTTAATCAATCGGAAGGCGAAGTCACTAACCTCTAATCACTAAGGATTGACTCTGAAAAGTCACAGTATGAAACAGAACCTGTCTTTTTATTAGAAAGTTGAGTTAACAAAACGCCTTATTAAAAAACAATAACTTATGGGTACTTTTTTACAGATAACTTATGAATCAAGATACGCTGGGAATTTTGAAAATAATGTAAAACAAATAAAGGTTGCACGGTATATAATTAACAATCTAAATGATATGATGTGGCAAGAGTCTATTTCTAACCAATTGCAAAAAATAGAAAGACATCATAGATCATTATCAATTATTTTAAGATTGTTCCATATAGAAGACATTATAAAAGGTAAATTAAAATCTTACACTCGGTATAAGCAAAAAGAAGATAAACTTGTAATTGACCAAATGCTTGTTTTAAATGAATATTTAGATCTTCAAGAGGACGAAATACGTAATAAACTCTGTGATGATATTTTTATTTATTTGAATGAGATGTTGATAAAATACAAAGTACGTATTCAAGATTTTGATACCATTGCTTTTATTCCCTTATTGGAAGAGCAAATCAAAAGAATCAAAAATAACGAGTTTGCTGATAATTTTTACGAAACTCCACAATATACTGTGCTAAAGGAAGCTGAAGAGATAATGAAATCAACTCAATACTTAAAGTTGTGTTCATTAGTATAACATCAAAAATACCTCAAGGTCTTACTGAAAAAACTATGAAAAGAATGAAAGCAGAATTCGTTTTTTTTATTAGAAAGTTGAGTTAATACCTGCGAGGAACAACGTCTCATTAAAAAACAATAACTTATGGGTACTTTTTTACAGATAACTTATGAATCAAGATACGCTGGGAATTTTGAAAATAATGTAAAACAAATAAAGGTTGCACGGTATATAATTAACAATCTAAATGATATGATGTGGCAAGAGTCTATTTCTAACCAATTGCAAAAAATAGAAAGACATCATAGATCATTATCAATTATTTTAAGATTGTTCCATATAGAAGACATTATAAAAGGTAAATTAAAATCTTACACTCGGTATAAGCAAAAAAGAAGATAAACTTGTAATTGACCAAATGCTTGTTTTAAATGAATATTTAGATCTTCAAGAGGACGAAATACGTAATAAACTCTGTGATGATATTTTTATTTATTTGAATGAGATGTTGATAAAATACAAAGGCTGTATTCAAGATTTTGATACCATTGCTTTTATTCCCTTATTGGAAGAGCAAATCAAAAGAATCAAAAATAACGAGTTTGCTGATAATTTTTACGAAACTCCACAATATACTGTGCTAAAGGAAGCTGAAGAGATAATGAAATCAACTCAATACTTAAAGTTGTGTTCATTAGTATAACATCAAAAATACCTCAAGGTCTTACTGAAAAAACTATGAAAAGAATGAAAGCAGAATTCGTTTTTTGTATTAGAAAGTTGAGTTAATACCTGCGAGGAACAACGTCTCATTAAAAAACAATAACTTATGGGTACTTTTTTACAGATAACTTATGAATCAAGATACGCTGGGAATTTTGAAAATAATGTAAAACAAATAAAGGTTGCTGACTATATAATTGACAATCTAAATGATATGATGTGGCAAGAGTCTATTTCTAACCAATTGCAAAAAATAGAAAGACATCATAGATCATTATCAATTATTTTAAGATTGTTCCATATAGAAGACATTAAAGAAGGTAAATTAAAATCTTACGCTCGGTATACGCAAAAAGAAGATAGACTTGATATTGACCAAATGCTTGTTTTAAATGAATATTTAGATCTTCAAGAGGACGAAATACGTAATAAACTCTGTGATGATATTTTTATTTATTTGAATGAGATGTTGATAAAATACAAAGTACGTATTCAAGATTTTGATACCATTGCTTTTATTCCCTTATTGGAAGATCGAATCAAAAAAATAAAAAATAACGAGTTTGCAGATAATTTTTACGAAACCCCATCTTATATTATGCAAAAGGAAGCTGAAGAGATAAAGAAAAATATAAAAAATCAACTCAATCCTTAAAGTTGTGTTTATTAGTATAACATCAAAAATACCTCAAGGTCTTACTGAAAAACAATTCCAAGAAATGATCCTCAAAAATGAAGTTATATAGCTGGTTACGCGGATGGATATTGGGATTTTTCATGGAATTTTTAAATTATCACAAAGTTTTATTTATTCTTCTAGCATTCTTAAGCAATGAACTTATGGCACAGTCTGAATTAAAAACAAAAAACATTTCGGTATTCAAAAACGGTAAATCTTTTGTTGTAAAAGAGGGCGAAGTTACCACCATCAACAATACCTACACCTTGCCCACCGCGCCGAATGCTTTATTTGGCACCTTGTGGTTTGCTGGCTTAAAATCGGAAATAGTACAAGTGACCAGTCAACTAGAACAAGTTGACGAGCCGACTAAACGTAAAGCGGCTAATTTTTCCGACTTGCTGTATGCCAATCGCGGAAAGCAATGCACGCTAACAACCAGTGATGGTAAAACGTATACCGGAGTGGCCGAGGGGGATGATTCGCCCGAAGAAGAGCTGCTTTTTAAGACAGATGGCAAATGGATCAGCTTTGCTCCATCAACAATCAATAATATAAGCTTCGATCAACAACCTGAACGAAATGTCAATCTGACTACCAAAACCATGAAACCTTTGGTGAAAGTGCAGTTTGCTAAAGGCGGTAAGCAATTGTTGAACATGATGTACTTACAAGATGGGATATCGTGGACACCTACCTATCAACTCGAATTACTATCGGATACCGAAGCGCGTCTAAAATTGCAAGCCGAAGTGGTCAACAATGCCGAAGATATTGCTGGCGCAAACATCTCTTTTGTTGTGGGTGTACCCAATTTTAAATTTGCCGACAACATGGCGACCCTTGTCTCCTTTGTCGAAAAAACACACTATAAAAACCATCAGCATCAATTCGATTTATCGAATGCTTTAATGGGTCAAATGGCCGGTATATCAATTGAAACAGAAGAGATTGATCAAGAATTTGATAATGACACCCAAGTTTCCGAAGACTTTTATTTTTATGACGTCAACAATATCACACTTCCTAAAGGAGCTCGTGCGCACTACCCATTATTCAACAATAATGTTAAAATCAAGCACTTGTATGAATGCGTTTTACCATCAGCGGATAACGAACAACGTTATCGTAATTACACGCCCGAAGCAGCATTTTCGTTCGATAGTAAACAATGTAACGTTTTTCATACCATCCAGATTCATAATAATACCAGCCAGCCTTTAACAACAGGCTCGGTAATGATTGTTGATAAACAGCAACGTCCCTTATCCGAAGATCTGATAAAATACACCAGTGTGGGACAATTCAGTTCCATCAAACTGACTACATCGCCCGATATAAAAGTTGCGGAGCAAGAGAAAGTGATTGACACACAACCAACAGAAAAGAGGGGCTATAATTACAATTTATTGACCATACAGGGCGAAGTGACCATTGTTAATAGTAAGAAACAAGATATTGAAATTGCGATTTCAAAACAAGTGCAAGGAAAGTCTAAAAAGGCTTCCGGTTAACTATACCAGTAAACCCATACCCAATAGTTCAGGAAATAATTTGACGGATAATTTATCGTTCAATCTGAAAGTAGCTGCAGGGAAAACAGAGGTATTTACGTATACCTACGAAATGTATGTACGAGAGTAAGTGTACCTCAGGCAATATACACAATTCACGCCTGATAAATGAATCATCTTAATTTTTCTCAAATTAACGACACATTTGCGAAGGGGGGAGTTTTATGAAATAACATTACCAATAAGTGAGATAATGAAAAATACACTAGCTCCAACAATCGGTAGTGTTTTTTTGATCAATCATTTAAAACTCAAGGGGGAGTGGACGTGCAGCACCCGACAGTAGCTAATAACACTGTTACATTTAGCTCATCAGTACCCGATTTCGGGTGGCGATTACTTATCTAATGAAATAATGTATCGGGCAACAAGAAAGAGAGACGATTAAATAGAAAAAACAGTAAACATATTGGACATGTTCACATTGCTTCTAACTTAACTGCTGGTTCATATTTAGATATAATAAATAAAATTACAGATAAATGCGACTCATTAAATTTATTTTGATACTGTTAGGTGTGTCCTTTTATATCGAAGAGGGTAAGACACAGCCTTCATTTAAAGCAAATCCAATAGAAATTACATTTTCGCTTTGTGATCACTCTACTAATTGTAGAACTAAGTTATTCACAACCGATAGTATAATATTCTACTCAAAAGATAAAGAGTACAGTATTCAATTTATTAGAGGGCATTTCTTCTATGGCGAAAAAAAAGAGTTTATATATAGCGGGTCTTATAAAAAGGGTTATAATCCATCCTATAATGAATCACTAAACATTGATGGTAGTCAAATCAACTTAGAGTTATGGCGTACAAATAATTTACATAATCTCTCAATTGTGATAATTAGAAAATTTGACGATGCTATGATAGTTTGTATTGATAATTTAAGAGAAGCACGAGGAACAGAGGATGTTATTCATGTTGATGATTATGTAATATGCTTTAATTCTGGATTTTATGAGATGGTTAACCCTAAAAACCCCCGATTGAGATTAATGGATGATAATGAGGTTTCAATCCTTAAAAAAGCAAACGTTTTTAAGGATTTTTGAATTTAAGTTTCTTTATCACTTACCAAGAATACTAATAGAACGATTATTTTAAAGGTAATTACCTGTCGAACGAAATATTTTATCGTGTGGCGAAGATGCGTACAGAATTAGATATTGTAGAAAAAGGAATTGAAGAAGAAATAATTGGGAAAATATGAAGCAGATTATATTTATATTATTATTTTTAATAGTCATCCAAATGAAAGCGCAACCTTTATCAACCAAATCGGTAGAGGTTAAAAACGCTATGATATGTAAGGATACATTGTATTTTGAAGCATTAAATAGATTATTGTATAAAAAAATATACAAACAACAAAATGACTCTATTCAGATGGTAAATGGTTGGATAAATTCAGTTTATATTCCAGTGAATATAAAAACATCTTTTATTGTTGGTGGATATACAATGTCTGTGAATCTTATCTTTGACAAATATAGTCCTATAAAATTTGAAATAGAGCGGTTACATTTTAAAAAAGGGGATTTCATAATTAAGCTAAGAGAGTGTGCGAAGGAGTATTTTGATAAGGATTCGATACCAATACCAATTGTCATAAAGGATTTTCCTTGTGACTGTATAATAAATAAAATAGCAATAGACACTCTTTCTTTAAAAAAAGGTATTCATAATTTAAATTTGTATTTGTATTTGTATTCTTTATACAAAGAATATAAATTCACACCTAATATACATATCTCAAAATTTCCTATATGGAAAAATGATGACGACTTGATTTTGGTGGTAATTACTTATCCAATGAAATCTTCTACCGTGTGGCTAAGTTAAGAAAAGACAATAAGAATACTCTTCCTAAGTAGTCTGTGTTAAATAATCAACCTGTTTCTCTGAATTACGTATCTTTGTTTTTTAGACTTAAAATTGATTCCATGAGAAATATAAGACCTCTAACAAAAGACGAAAAATTAGCTCTTAATAAAAAGAAGAAAGAAGTTGGCAAATTGTATTTTTTCATTCGATTGTCTGTGATTTTATGCAGCAGTGAAGGAATGATTGTTAGAGACTTATGCTCTAAATTCGGTTTTACAAGGCATACAATCTATCGTCTTTTTAATAGATATGAACAAGAAGGTTTAGATGGTCTATATATTCGTGAAGGACGAGGCGTTAAAGCTACTCTGGATGGCATTTCAGATGAAATCAAAGATGATTTGGAACTTAGAGTAGCGAAACATCCTCAAGACATTAAGCCTGTATGTGCTCACTTGAGCAGTGTACTAGATGTGGAGATAACGAAATTCATGCTCAGTAGATATTTGAAAA
>JAGWCC010001053.1:0-67835 GCA_022651775.1 Drusus annulatus | reverse complement strand
AGGAATATTAAATTCCTAATATTGGTAAATTTTATGGATTAGATCTGAATGGGGATAAGAAAGTAGAAGCGATAGAGGAGTTAGTTCGAAGCATTTTAAATCAAACATTCCCAGGTAAAGCGAAAAAACGTCACAGCACGCCCCTGGACAGCTATTTCTTGCCTTCACCGCTTCTCTACCCTATCTTCCCTTGCAGAGAATTCAAATAAAAAAATTGACTAATTTTTTGTTGTTGTTATTATTGTGTAACTGAGCTAGTAACAATTAAGTTAAAGGGTGAAAATTATAAGCTGATTATTAAATAAAATTATAAAATACTGGATTGAGAATAAGAACAAACGCAATGATGATGAAGCAACAAAATTTTTTTTTTTATTAATTTCGCTATCAAAGTTTTGCATGTGCAAGTGAAATAGACCAAAATATGATTTGGAATTGTAAATTATAGAAATTATATTTACCCGTAAGTTAGGTGGATGTAGATTGAAATCTGAATTTAGAGAGCCATGGTAACATTGTCAAATGCAATTCAAAATATAACTAGGAATGAAATATGGGAGAAACAGTGTATAAAAGATGGTTTTGTATGGAATATACCTCAAGTTGTAGACACACATCAGGAAAGTATCAAATGAATTGACAAATTATCAAAAAAATATTTTTAATTCTCCAAGAAGGTAACAAATTCTGTAAGTTTATAGAGCTGGTCTTCGCTGGAGGTGATGGGAGCAGGGGGGGGCGGGGGCTTGGTGGGCACCACCATCTTGCCCCCGTCCTGCACGGCCCAACCGTGCTCCTTGCACACTTCCAGCACAAGTTCCGGCGACAGCCCTGTCATGGAGGAGACGGTGTCCACAGACACGGAGCTGTAGGCCTGGCCGATCAGGGTGATGGCACGCTCACGGACTTTTTCTGAAAAAAAAAACTATATTTGTAGTGGAACCAAAATTCTCATAGAAGCCGACCCATTGCAATATTTCGAGAATTTGTCATGTTTATCTCAAAATGTTGAGTTGATTTACCAGTAGAAATTCGATGTAAAATAATAATTTTATTAGGTTAAATGTTTTCTACCATATCCTTTTATACGAGTATCAAAAAATGATGACATTAGAGAATTATTTTTATATGTCATACAATTTTAAATTATTTTTCTCTAAATGCCTTATTTTGTGACAAGAATCTGGGTCTTAATTTTAATACATAGTATGATAAAATCAATAGTGGCTTACTAACAGAAAAACTTTGAAAGCTTTTAATAAAACGTCACAGACAGTCATTTTATAAACTATCAACAGATGGCAGTAGTACACAATGACAATGATTTTTTAGCTGCAGTATTAAATAAAATATTTACTAACATTCTGATAACAAGAAGAGTGAATATTTATTATTCAGGTATTATACTACATATTATATGGATGAGCAATTTACCTTCTAAAGATTTCATAATATCGGCAAGAGGATCAGTCCAAACTGTGGCTGCCAAGGCCTGGTAAGTTCCTGGCAAGTCTCTCTTCCACATCTTTTGGCCAACCCCCCAAACTGAGAACAGCTCAGGGTTGGAGGTCTGCACGCTCAGAGGAATTCTTTTCCAGAGGTATTTGGCATTGCATCTAAAATAACATACAATATTACATTTGCATAGAAAGCAATCCACTTTGTGGTTTAACATATATGAAATAAAACAATTACATACAAGGTTTTCCTACATAAGAAGTTTTTTCTGGTCCCTCGGAAAACCTTATGAGAAATTTCATTCTAGTTTGTATAGTACCAATAATTTATAAGAAGTTATTGTTAACCTTTCCTTATTGGCGCTAGAGAGTTCCGTTGCTGTATATTCAGTTTAAATTTAGAGTTTTGTTATTTTGAGTCGAATATGTATAGTACGCATTTATTATTTATAATAATTAGATATAAAACAATGGATATATATATAAAAGGGCTGAAAATGGAACCATGTATAAAACAAATGATACATTTGTTACAGCCGACAATCGGCAAACTACTGACAACATTATTGCATTAGCTTTGTCCCCACACCACTAGCGCTAGTCTAGACTAGTATTCGATGCAGTTCCCAACCAACAAACAAATAATTTAGCATATTCGTAAAAAGCATTTACTTTGTGAATTGTGATTGTAAAATAATATTTAATATTGTCCTGATGATGGAAGGGTGCTTCCAAAACCGGTCGATATAATATTAAAAAATAAAGGTGGTTTTAAACAAAGTTTATCTGTTTTATTTATAAATAATTTAGCAGTCAAGAGGGCAAAATGAAGTGTGAGAAATCATTAGCGACATCATTTATTATATTATAAGGACCTTTCCATTAAATTTTAACTATCGCATGAATGATACTTGTCGAACATACAGCATTCTAGTAGCAAAAAGTCATGTTTCTCCATGCACCAAATTTCACACCAGAAAGTTTTGTAGCCAAACATTTTACTACATAATTTATAAAACTCATCCCATACAAAATGTAAGGTTTTACTTTATATTAAATTATAGGAGTTACATAAATTTGCCACCAGAAAATTACTCAAAATGCACAGCGCTTACAGCTTTGGAACATTTCATACACTGAGTTTATTTAAAAAAGTTTATTAAGGAATAAATTCTTGATAATCACGCTTTTTAAAAACAAACTCACGGGGTTGAAAAATTGAGAAATTACAATGTATGCGTTTACGTGGTTAAATTCCAAATTAAAGAAAGATTCTTACAAAAAGTGAATATTTTGGAATAAATTATGATTTGAATTTGACGCAAAAGCATTGATCGTAAGAGGTCTATTCTACAGTATTGTTTTATTTTCATGAGTATTTGTTTGTTGACATTTCAGTACGGTTGTTAAGATTTAAATGTATACAACTTTAGAGGATTAAAAATTATACTTACAAATCATTTTTTTGGAGATATATCGCCAATAATTGAGAATATACTAGCGGGCTGACAATTCCTTTGGGAGACTGAAACAAAAAGCAAATGTCAGAATATTGATCAAATATAGGTTATGTGGTTCAAATAACGGTTTTACTACGTTTTCCAACCTCTAATTCTTGTTTTTCTAAATCTGAAGCGAGTTTTACAAAGTTTTGAATCGCCATTGCTTTCATGGAAGTTTTGCGAGGAGTATTGACAACACAAATGAAAAAATGTTATTCGTTTTCGCAAAGCCGTCTAATATCTATTGCCAATAAAAACAAACTGTCACAATTCAACGAGAGGCTAGAATCGAAGTCGAGCGGTTCTAGCCTCTCGTCAAGAGATCCGAGCAGTTCCTGCGCGACAATGCGCATAATAAAAATGTAATCATTTCCCATAACCTCTTTATTCTCAGGAAACACTATTGCTTCTCTGATAATATTTTTTTCCTGGTTTAATTATTAATTTTCTGCAGGAGGTTCTTCTATCTACCTCTAAATTAGCTGCTTTGCTCATTTTTTCATGATGATGTTATTTAAAAATGTTCCAAAGTGTTGAAAAGTTGCGTTTTTCAAAATGATACATACTGTCGCTGAATGAAAATTTCAACGACTAATATATTTTATTACTGTTTCAAAATTTTAAGGAAAGAATCAGTTTCGAAGATGGCAAAGGAACTCGGTCCAGAATGTTCCGAAAACGAATTCTCTTATTTTTGCATCAGTATTTAAATGGAATATTCTTTATAAATAGAACATATTATATACTTTGTTTTTAACCACTTTTTTATTTAATATTTTGTCTACCGGTTTCGGAAGTACCTTTCCATCATCAGGACAATATTAAATTAATCTGAAATACAAAATACTGAGATAAATATATCCTGATGATGGAAGGGTACTTCCGAAACCGGTAGACAAAATATTAAATAAAAAAGTGGTTAAAAACAAAGTATATATGTTCTATTTATAAATATGGCAAGCCACAAAGTTAATGCTTTTTACGAATATATGGAATATTCTTTTTTTGGGCAAAATATTATTCACAAAAATCTTTTCTCAATCTAATTATTAAAACACAAAAACAAAAACATAATGTTGATGTAAGCGATTTTCCTTAAATCACAATTTAAAAAACTAATTTGGCGTAAGTTTTTTTTTTTTTTTATAATATGTTTTGCAATACCAGTGTATCAGTCATGTACCAATATAAAAAAATCCCGTAAATAATTATAAGAAAGACAATAAAAACTTAAATTCTGGTGAATGGTTTATTCCCAAATATCAAGATGTCAAAAGATCAAATACAATTCATTTTAATGTTTTAGTGTGCGTACATAATGTTTTTAAGTATTAAATTAAAAATAATACAAAGTTGGTTAAAGGTCAATTGAATCAATAATTATTATATTACTATATCAAAAAGAAACTTTCTTTTATTGTGTAATTTGTTAGTCATTTGGAAAAAAAATCATTAGATTCATGATTGATGAGATATCAATTTGAAGTTGAATGTTATCTAACGAGATACCAGCTGTTTTACAAAATAATTTAAAAAATCATTGTGGATCGTACCACAATATTTATGAAATATTAAAAATAGTAGGTAATCTGCTTGATTTACTTACAAATATAAATCAAGGGGATTTATTTGTTTTGATTTTTTTCTACCGTGTGATTATTCCGATAGAAGAAAATATTATTTACATAACATAGTTTTTTTAATTTTTTTTTTCATTTATTTAATTTTTTTCAGTTTTTTTACAAATAGGTTCTTTCTAAATCATTTTGCGTGACATATGTGTTAGACTTTGTAAGAATATTTTTTTGTAGCAGCAAACAAAACTCTACAATAATTGCTACTGATAAAACGGTTATAGTTCATTATTATATCAGAGATTTCCTGCAATGATATTAAAAAATACCAGTCAGATTTTGGGAACGAAATTTTATCTTATGACGAATTCAAATGGATCCTGCCACTAAGAGTTCTGTTGTAACCCTCCTATCTGTTACTATTAACTGAGATATTTGTGTTACCCATGCCTTTAGTTGCAACCTATATAATCCGGTATGTCATGTACTTACAATTAATGTTATTGTTACAAAAAGAAAGGGGATTACGAATGAACAAAAAAAATATTCTAGCTGTCAAATAGACAGATACACATCTTTTGATTTTTATTCCTGCAAAAAGTATCACATCTTTGTTATAACATTTGCATATATATTTGTTATATTGATTTTTATTGACAGCTAGCTCGAAGTTAAAAATAAAAAAAAACACTAAGTTAATCATAAACCAATAAATAAGAATTTTTAGAAAAATGTTGCAGTGGATAGCTAAACGCTCTAGTGAAAAATCGAGCAAATAAAGAAATTGTGAATATTTGAATCTCAGGTTTTTCCCCCCATAAACATTAATTATTTCGAGATTTTCTTAAGATCGCTATCAAGTGATGTGGTGCGTACCTAATAATGTCGGTGTGGGTGGTTAAGACAATTGTATCAATATAGTAAGTATTATCCGGTGCTATAACTCTTCTATACATCTATACAAAGCCAACTCCCCCCCTTCTCCAAATAACTGGTTTCATCACTGGATAATAGATTATAATGTCACTACTCGACTCCATGATATGAATCACTTATCTCGAGGAATTTAAAAAAGTCATTGGTTACTTCAGCTCATCTGCAAATCCAAATCTATACTTACAATTTTATTTCACCTATATTATCGCTATTTCCTGCTTAAATTGGGAGTAACAGACGTCTTTTTCCAGTCATTGACAGTCTCAAACAAAGTTTGCAAGGCAAGACAAATTTGATAATTTTTTTATGTAATTTTTTTTTTTAATCCAGCAAGGTTCTCCTCGAAATCTATCGGTGATTTTGTAATTGAACCACCTCGCTCGCGAAAACAAGGTGAATGATTCTCGGAAACTTGAAAGAAGGTTTATAAATTTAAAAAAAAAACGAAATGGAGAAATACGAAAGATCAGGAAGTTGGTCTTCTCGATAGCTCAATGGTTAGAGTAAACGCCAAGATGGAGGAAGGTCCCTAAATCAAGTTTGAGTCGTGCCAATAATTTTTGGTTTTGTTGGTTTAAGGTTTTAAACTTTTGTCATGGTATCATATTATTGTTATTTTTTGTCTTTTTGTCTACCATGCCCATTAAATCTTGCATATCTCTTTAAAAATGTAAAAAGGGTTATTTTATTTCTGGCAAAGGTTACCGCAGCAAAATTGTGTAAACACGAATCTTACTATAATTAAGGTTTATCAGAAATTCCGTGCAATCTTATCAAAAATAAGGCAAGGTTGATGAATTGGTACGAGTATATCATTCATTTCGCAGGCTTAAGATAAAATCTCTGACGTAGGTAGGTACTAGTTAAATAGATATTTATTTCCGTTTGTCACCATATCACATCCAAACAAAGGAAATTTGTGTTCAATACCTTCCTACAACAGAATTTAAAAAATGCCTGGGTATACGTACAAAACTTTATTGCGAGATTTCAATAATTAATTATTTATATTTCAAACTTTCGTATCTAATTCAATCATTTCCATTTTCCGTTTGCCATTTCATTGATTTAATTGATAGATAAAATCTATATTTACCGGCTACTCAAAAACTTGCGATTGATAAGTCGGAAAATAATAGCATCCTATTTGACAAATAATCTAGATTTAGGAATAAAAATATATGCGAAACAGTGTTAAATTAAGTAATTAACCACTGAAAAAAAGACACATGTAAACACTTATATATTGTTATGGTGTTTTTTTAATTTTATTTTCAGAGAGCATTCGAAACAATTGATTGAAAAATAGTAAGTGATACATTAAATAAATACAGGACAAAGTGGAAAGAATTAGTAAGAATATTTTTTAAAAATCCAGAAGGTATGCAAGAGTAGTGCAATGCAATACATTCCATAATTGATATTAATACATTAAATTAAATAAAAGTTGTAATGCACACAATAATAAAAAAACATTAATTCATAAGAAAAAGTAAAAATAATAAATTTAAAAAATATTAACTGAGGATATTAGGTCTCATGTCAACAAAAGGTCATCAAGAGGGAGTCCATCCTGGTAGCGTTAAGATTGATGGGGCCAATAACTTACTCCAATGAGCTTCTATGCTTCGGTATCTGACGGGATTCCATGATGAGGTCATTTCTAGAGTTGTTGATCCTTGCCCTGGTTCTCATAAGGGCTGCAAATCTGGGAACTCGCCCCTCAGTAAACATACCGGAAGCACTGCAGTGCCTGGCAAGACTGAATATCATGCGGTAGGCGTTATTGTACTGGACCCGAATCCTTTCCATGCTACTCTTCTTGAAATTGGTCCAGAGCTCGCACGTGTATAGAATGATGAAACATAATTAGAACGGTTTAAAAAATTATCACAACCAACAAACAATAAAGAAGATCATATTAAATCCGATTGCAAATACTCTGGGGATACCGCAAGGATCAATAGTAGGTCCAATATTGTTTAAACTCACCATTTACATGAATGTCACTGTAAAATACTAAACATTATAATTTTGTCAACACTTTAAATATAATACATTCCGATCGTGAATAGTTAAAATGTGCATTGCTTACCTGTATGATGAAAATTAAATTTATGAAGTTACGTTTCTTGCTGTTTCATGGAATCGATTTCTGCAATCATGGTAGAAATTCCAAACAAAAATAGCCGTGTAAATTCAAATATAACCATCGAGAGTTTTTGCTTCTTCAGCACAGATTTTTTTTGTTTTGTTGTTTGGTTGGTTGATTGTTTGGTTATGTTTGAATTGTCAAAATATATTCTATTATCTATTTGTTCAGAACCAAAAGGTAACGTGTCATATCATGTATATACTTAACAGTTATACCATCTTCTGACAGTGCAGCGCGTTCTTTCATCATCGGTATTGTTTTCGAGAAACGAGATAGTAAATGTATCATTTTCCCTAATTTCAAAGATAAGAAGGCCAATTAGCGATGATTGTAGGAAGTGAAGTTTTCAGTGTTTTAATAATAACCGTATAGGGTAGCCCAATTAAAGTTGAGCCAAACAATACAAACTTAGGATTATGTGTATTGGTGAATATATATACTCTCGCACAGAAACTTCCTTTTGTCTTACTTACTTACGTGGTTTGAATATTCAAATAGTTTTAACAGTGTGTTCATTTTATTCATTAGTGCGAAAAAAAAAATAATGGATTCATTTTAAATTCCTTTGAATTTTCTTTTCTGAAGTCGAAAAACGAATTTGAAACATGCTGTATGCAAGCAGTGCACTTTGTGAGTACTGTGTGTGACTCCAAATTCGCTGCGATAGGGCCGACAGGTACCTATAGCTACGATAAGTGTTTTATTGTACACTCATCGAAGCGAATATAAAAATATTTCAATGCGCTGAAACAATTATTGATAATTTCAATACGTAAAATTATTTCAAATATTTGCTTATCTTACGTACGGCGAGATTGATAATGAAAAGATTAAGTATCAATAAAAATGATTAGGTATTATTGATAACTTAGATGTACAGTCAAAGAATGAATCAGTACACAAGCGACACTGACAACGAGACATTAATGTTAACGCAAAATATTACCAACATTTTTAAGATGTGTGAAGTTTAGTAAGCGTGTTTTCTGGATGCGTTTTGGATTATACATTCGAGGTAAGACATTTATGTTTTAAGATCAATGTCAACATAGTTAACTAGTATCGAAAAAAACAATAATGAATTAGTAAAATCGCATCCGAAAGAGTGTCCACACAAATAAATAAAAATGGCAGACTTTGTAATATATGTTTTGATTTGGGATAGTGTTGATACAAACAAAAAATACTTGCTGTATGTTTTTACCAAAACGTTTTCCGCAGATTGATGTTAGCATAATTTTGCACTTTATCAATTTTTATGACAACGGTTTCATTTCAGTCTTTCGCGCTATTTTATAAGTAGCAGAAATGTTAATGTACATTAGGGTGCTTTTTGTGGCACTTTTTCAAAATTTCACTGGGCCACCCTCATACAATATCATGTTCTACTTTAAAAGTATTTTAAAAAAAATACGGGTTGTTTAAATGTTATTAATCTTAAAGATTTTTTTGAACATTTATCATTACACAGTTTTGAACAACAATTATTTTTTACGATTCTGGTAAAATATAATTTTCTTAAAATAGATCAGAATAACAAAGTTGATTGTCTTTGTATGGGAAAATTTCAGTATTTTTTTTCACAAACTTCAAGTGCTGTATTTACTTTCGTATTTTGTGTATAATTTGTTAAATTCATTCATAAGTACAACCTTTCGCTCCTCCCACAACCATCAGAAAATGAAAAAAATATACATTTTTTCAAAAAGCCAAATTTCAACGGACGAAAGAGACACCTATTTTTTTTTAAATACTCTCATAAGCAGAATATATTTAGAGGGTGCCCCCATTGAAAAGTGACGTAGGTAGGTACCGCAGCCGACGTTTTCTACATTTTTACATATTCAATTTGAAGATTGATCGAGGCTGCAGATTTTTGATTTAGAATATAACTTCTACAACGAGTTTGTGGTGCAACCTTTATTGACTAATTGTTCTAACAACTGTATTGAATAAGTGCATTACTGGAAGTATGTGCTTGTCGATGAATTGATATTGATAATAGTAAGAACTACGTAATAAAATACTTTGGTAGATAGGTACCTACTTTTAAAGATAATATTATCACAAAGGAATTTTGCTATGATCACTGCTGATTATAAATACTTACGTATCTATAGAACACTTGATAAAAAAATTTCATCGAAGAAAATATCTAATGATTTAATGTAATCATATTTATTCATATCCTGGCGTGTAATCAAAGGTTCCTATCTACAAAGTATGACATCAATGTAATCTCCTAGCTTCTAACATATATAACTCCTTTATTAAAATATTCGACCTTACACCAATTTTATTTTTAAAACTATTTAATTGAACCAGATTGCAATTATACAAATGCGGAAAAATGGCTATTTTCATGCAAAATCAATTGCATTTTCTTAAAAAATTCCATTTGTAAGCCTTTACGGCGGTTTATCAACAAATTTTCACTGCCCGACTGATATAAATTATTGATGACAATATTATCATTGTTTTGCGTAATCAGTGGTAATTTTAATTTAAATTGCGCAACTTCCTTTTGGAATTGATTGATGTTGAAAGATAACACATAGAACCGTGGAAATAGAAACATGTACCAAGGCATACTTACACCAAGCAGAGACTCGTAATATCCCCCATAGTCCGGGGGTAAACTGCAATACCTTCGGGGGGTGATTCTACATGATAGTACAAGTTTCGAAATTTCATTGTTTTTTTCATATAAAAAGTAATAGTTACTAAAAATGTGTGGTGTAAAATCCAATTTACCCGATAAATACGCCTGTTTCGGTTTCTGTTTCTTAACGTCACACATTTATTTCTGATCTGTATCCATTGAAACCGCAAAGTTATTTAATATAATTCATGCATATTGTGTATGCAGAATGAGTTAGTGATGAATTGATTTGTAAGTCCAAAGTTATGGTGTTTGAAATAAAGAGTACGGAAACAGTGGGTAATATAGTTATGTTTAATGAATACTTGGAGAAAATGGATGAGTTGTATATTTGGGAAGTGTGTTTATAAGAAATGGAAAGGCTGATAAAGATCTTCAAAGAAGGATGAATCTTGGAAAGAGAATACGCGGTTGGCGCAAATTAAAAAAAAAATGGTTCAAAGAAGCGAAGCTAGCAGTCCACAATGGAGTACTGATTCCAATCTTAGTGTATGGCAGTGAGGCATGGAAATGGCAGCGGAAGAATGAAAGAAAATGAAAGTAGACTAAATGCTGTAGACATGGTATCCCCAAAGCGTATGTGAGGTTAACTATGTGTTACCTTTTTTACAATGTAGAGATCCGAAAAAAATGCGAGGCTGATGTAAGCGTAATGAATAGGATTATAAAAATGACGCTAAGATGGTTTGGGCATGTTCGACGGATAAACGAAGAAATGAGTATAAGGAGAATATATAACGCGAAAGTTAATGTTAAAAGAAGACAAGGACGCTCGAGGAAGACATGGCACGATCAAGCCAAACAAATACTTGAGTCAGGCCATGTCAAGAGTCAGAATAACAGAAAAGTACTTGTAAGACGATATAAGGAGTGTAGCCAAGACAGTCGTGTGACGGTCCATCCTATCTGCCTATCGCTATGGAGAAACGGCGTGATGGTTAGTTAGTTAGTGATTTTTTATTTTTTTTGTAAATAAAGAGCAAAATATTTATACATTTTTACTCTTAGTTCAAGACGGTCGTTGAAATCAACATTTATAACAATAAATAATTTGTGAAAAATGACTTCAAGGGCGCTGTAAAAATATTTACAATTTAGAATAGTGTGTAAAACTTCAGGTGTAGAACGGTACGGGAAGTATTTTTTTTAATTTGAGATTCTAATAGCAAGCAGTATTGGGAAATATTTAAATATACGTGCGTGCAAAAATGATGCAGTTTTTTGTTAACACCTTTTTTTATTTAAAATATAGTTTTATACTTCAAATATAAATTACGTTAAATATTATTTCTAATTTTGAAACTGTTAATTCGTGGTGGAATTCCATTTTAATGATTTAATAAAACAAATAAATAACTTTATTATAATAAAATAAAAGTGGAATAAAGTTATATATTTGTTTTATTAAATCATTACGTTAAATATCTTATTTTATCCTTTGAAATGTACAATACAACAATTATTTCCGTAGTTCGAGATTTTTTCAGTATCTGAATATTTTTTTAATTTTTCACGGGTAATATAATTTATTATTGTCAATAGATGGGAGTCCCTTATTGTTGACGTTAAATTATAAACAAAAATATTGTCGATGATGTTTATACTGAACATGGCAACGATATGAATGTCAACTTGTCACCTTGTCAACATTGTCAATAATGTCAAATTGTCAACACTTCGCATTCACACTTCACTGTCAGCAGAGCTGCTATTGCAACCTGCAACTTCAAACTGTCGAAAACAAAGGACATTTTGAGAATAATAAAATAACTTTAGCCCTTTCAAATCCGTGCATTGTGGTAGATACGAGATATAAATATGAAGTGTTTTGTAAACAGATTAAGGAGAGATGGAAATGGAACCCATCGGGCTCCGTGACAGAGATGATGACGGAAGCGACGAGAACTCCGACGATGAAGAGACACCCTTCGGAGGAGAGAATTACGGTGGGGAGGGGTAAGAAAACAGCATTCATTAACGAAGGGTTACAATTCTCCCTTTCTCTTAGTCAGCATATTCATGTAGAAGCTAGCCCCAACTTCACTTTGTGCAAATATGATTTAATCTTTCTAAATTATATTATTAAATGCATATATCATGATTTTTTATCACTAAATGGAATGAAAATTATCCATGACTCAAACATTTTACTCTGTATTTATTTAACAACACGCAAGTAAAACAAGTACTTGAAGTATTGTATGTTTCTTGCAATACTTCTATTTCCATAATGATTGAGGTCCCAAGAACCAAGGTCTTCCAGAAGCTTGCCTCAAATGTCTTATATGAATTCTCACAGCTTTTAAAATAGCATTTCTCATTTACAGCCAAAGGGCGGCCCAAGAAATAAAGCCATGGGATCCCTTTCGGGCGCCCATCATAAAGGACGACAGCGGCTCCATGGAGAGTCAGGAGTGCATGGAGGTATCCCTGAAGATAGCCAAAGTGTTCTTCTACATAATGACCTTCTGCATTGTCCTTGGCTCCGGAGTCATCGCCAAAGGAACGCTGCTCTTCATGACTTCGCAACTCCGGAAAGACAGACCCACTACATATTGCAATGCACAAATCGGTAAGATTTTAAGCTAGGTAATACATTCGTACATCATCGAAACCTCGGCCACCCTTGGCTGTCTCCAGAAAACGCCTCCACTCTTGCTGGTCTCCTGCTGGTTCCCTCCAGTTCCTTAAGTCTAAGGCTGCGGTATTGGCCTCCACAACGTTCCGTCACGTAAGCTGAGGTCGCCCAGCCCTCCTTCGTCCTGCAGGTTTATGTAATAGAAGCCTCTTCAGCGGTCGGCTTTCTTTCACTCTTGCTACGTGTCCTGTTTTTGGTTTTTTCCCTTCAGGTAGACATGATTTGTGGATGTTACTATAATTTCTAAATAATGTATACATATTTTAATTTCTCATTCCAGGTAAAAACAAACAGTTCATCTCAGTATTACCAGAGTTGGAGAGAATAGCGTGGATGTGGTGCATATTTTTCGCCTTTATGGTTCCTGAGCTTGGGGCGTTCATTCGCTCAATAAGGATATCCTTCTTCAAAAGCTCTAAAATGCCTTCCTTTGCTCAGTTTATCTTGGTGAGAACATTAATACACTCCATAGAATGAATATATTATGTATTAGATTACACTTTTACTAACTCCAGCATTGGCTTCGGGCAGCTGGTACTCTTGGCTAGCCATCTTAGTAAACTTTCAACTTAATAAATTGATATATCACAAACTTAAGATGAAATATAGATGATTGCATTTTAACAGGCAAAGCTCCCTTATACCCAGGGATACATTTCATTACAGAGTACACCTGTAAGGTGAATCTTGTCTTTTTATTTTCTCATTTGCTAAGGCATGTAAAAGCATAGGGATATGTTGATCTCTCCTTTATTCATTGTGTAATACCCCTAGGTATAAAATGTTGATGCGTAAAAGTACATATAAATAAATTCTATTTGTAATACATAATATTTATGTATCTGGAGTGCCCTCCAAGGAGAATGCCGATCGTTAAAGTTCATTTAAATTATTATAGTCAATTTATTAACCTATACCTACTGTACATATTCTGAGGTTAATAAAAACATATATATTTTATCTTCTAGGTATGCACCACTGAGAGCTTGCACACCATCGGCCTTGCCATTCTGGCCTTTGTCATTTTGCCTGAAATGGATGTCGTGAAGGGCGCCATGCTCACCAACTGCATGTGTATCGTGCCGGGCATCATGAACCTGCTGTCCAGGAAACTAGACGAACCCAAAAGAAACATCAAAATGACCTTTGACATCCTGGCCATCCTCGCTCAGATCTCTGGTTTCCTAGTCTGGCCTCTGGTGGAAAATAATAATTCTCTCTGGTTCATCGGTTTGGCGTCCATCTTAATATCTATCGGCTGGTGGGAGAATTTCTTGTCTGTGGACAGTCCCATTGGTATGTTAAGTCTTTAGTTAACATTATACATACCTTCAATATGTACTCTGTTCACTTAGAATCAAAAAAATAAATTATTAGCTTCGTAAAAAAGGAACCATCAGACTGTGCATACAATTTAGAGTGTATAGTTCTTTTTCTTCTATGTTTATGCCAGTATATTTTTGTGCTGGGGTAGGAATAAATCCCTTTTTACTTTATTACTGCATACTACAGGTAGACTGTTTTTAATAAGGGCAGCCGATTTATAATTAATTATGCTTTGTCTTGATTTTAGGGGAAAGATTCCAAATAAGAGAGTTAAAGAAGCAACTTATGGACTCGAGATACGCCACATACATGTTTGTGTCAATTTGGAAAATTGCAGTCTTCCTGACCACAATGGTTGTCATTCTGTGGATTCAGGGTGAAAATGTGGAAAACTTATTTGGCCTCTTCTCGGAGAGCTTTGCCTCTCATCCCATCACCATTGAAGAGGTAAGAAAATAATCCACTGTAAAAGTAACCTACTTACAGAGTTAAGCCTCATTCACAAGAGGAGTATTTTTTTTAGTTCGGTGTGATTTTCACTGCTCTGATTTTGTATGGAATCTGACAGGAGTGTACACAGGAGAGTTGTAGTTTGGATATTTTTACCTAGATGGCTACCAAAAGCTCTGGAGGTTTAAGTTAACCACATATATAGAGTCTGCTGCAAACTTCAGCTTCAATTGCTGTCAATATTAAAATTTCATGATTATTCGTTTGACTTTTGGCATATTGAACTGCATTGCACTTCATTGCAAACAGACTTGCAGTTCATCATCAGGGCAGAGATTGGCTCAAGAAATAAGGAAAACACACCACACCTCAATACCCCAAAAGTCAAACGATACTTTTGGCCGTATGAATCTTAACTGTTATAGTGCTGAAAAGCGCCACAGAGCTGCCACGCGCTCATGTCAATAGTGTCAACGACACGACACCACTCCACACTACAGTGCATGTTTGACACACCGTAGTGACAGTTGTGTGTGTGTGGAACTCGTGTTTTTTTATTTGATGAAGGTATTATTATATTAAAAACATGTTAAAAAATTAATTAATTTTAATATAATTGGTTCTGTGTTAAAAATCTTCCTGAAATACCTTCAACATCATCAAAACGTAGGATGAATTTTGGTTTACAAAAATTACCGGGGCGTAATCTACGGCGATGCGTGGTATGCAGCAATAAGAATGGCAGCGCAGTAAAGAAATCCAATTTGATTTACCTACAGTGTAAAAAGGGACTGCATGAAGTTTGTTGATATTTAAAAATAATCTACGTTTGAAAGGAAACAATTATTTGTTCATCTTGGCAGTTCAATTGAACCAATATTTGTGATGACAATGTATGTGTTCTGTATATTTAAGGTGTAAATTTAAAACTGGCAGTGCCATTCAAAGCAAAGTGTTGAACAATGTACATAAAATAAACTGCACTATATATCAGAATTAAATAGAACTGTTATGAGCTCTATTTGGAAAATTAATCAGGTTAAACATATTTCTACTTTCTAGATTACGCCAGTCCTGAGTGGAACAGTATTGCCCGACTTGTCGGAAGTGACCATGACGGGAGACTCCATCGACAACATGTCCTGGGGAGACACTCCCATGCACGTCCTTTTCATCCAGATCGGCGCCGCATGGCTGTGCTACATTTTCGGGAAGTTCACCTGCAAGATTCTCATCCAGGGCTTCAGCTTTGCCCTGCCAGTGAACCTAACCATCCCCGTGGCCGTCTCCGTGCTGATCGCTATGTGTGGCCTCAGGAATGGAGATCCTTGTTACTTTTCGGACACAATTCCACCTTATCTCTTCTTCGATAGTCCACCTGGTAAGCATAATAATTTTATATTAATTGAAAGGCAAAAGGGCTGAAGCGCCATTTTGGGAAGTTTACACCAGAGCACTTTAAAGTCTTCAATGTCTGGTTGAATTTGAAAAAAAAAGTTAACCCAGGTAACTCAAAACCCAGACACTCTTGTCTCTCGAGAACATACTCGCTAAGTTTTCAAACTCTTCCACTTGCTCCAAGGCTTAATCGTTCACAACATCAATTTTATGCCACACTTTTAGTTTCAGCTTTCAATAATATGTACATAATTATTCATCATAAACACATAAACACATTTTTTAATTATATTTTAAGTTTACTCCTTAATTCTTAATTTGCAGTATATTTCCTGAACGACTTCATAACACATCAGATGACGTGGGTTTGGATATTATGGCTCGTGTCTCAAACATGGATCATGTTCCACATCTGGACTCCCAAATGCGAGCGCCTAGCGTCTACCGAGAAGCTCTTTGTCCTCCCGATGTATGACTCACTCTTGATCGACCAATCGCTGGGCCTGAACAGGACCTGCGATGACCAGAAAGAATGCGACACTGCGGTATGTAACTCAAAACAAAGTCAAGATAGGGTCTTAGACACTCTCAGTATGGCCCTGGTGAGAGAACACGATTCAGAATAAAAACCCATATAAAGTTGATTGAACTAATTAACGGCACTATATAAATTTTATAATATCTCCTTTCAGAAAGTACTACTCATTTCCGAACACTGTGTACATATACATAGAAGTGAAAAATATTTAATTGAACCATAATGCTATTTTGAAGCTACACCCCTTCAACTTTGAAAAATCTTGGTTTTGCCATTCAAAGGTGGGTCCAGACGCTTGTAATGTGTAACGTAGTGTATCATGTGATGCAAATTCTTGATATGGACGGCACTACGATCACAAAATGTAATGCTCGTGGCGAGGCGCTGATTCATCGATGACGAATTTTAACACAAACGCACTTGCTGTAGTTGTTTGAACGGCTTTAGTAACAATAGAATCTTTCCAGCAATGACCTTTCTGTTCAGCATTTCGTAAATAATTGATCATCTTGAACAACAACAGAATTCGCATTGAGATTATGTGTCGTCCACACAATTCGCATTACACGCGTCTGGACCAACCATTAAACATTGTAGCGCACTCAATTAGTCAGACTGTACATCACAATATTTATGTTTTTCAATACAGTAAAGGAATATGTTCTAATGATTATTTTTTATCCTTAGGACTTGACAGAAATACATAAATTCGTACCAAAAACATCAGTTGTTTTTGATGACGTCAAACCATCTGATAGCATTACAAGGTAAGAACTTAACCGGTTTCGCTGCTGTTCGAGTTAGTGGCAGCGAACCTGTTAAGTTAAATATCTCTTGCTTTATTACCCGGCTTTGCCCGAGTTTAAACACTCTTATTGATCAATTGAAATATCTGGAACCAGCAAAATGGTGCGTTCTCTTATTTTTTTTATATTATAATAAATATGTGTTTATATTATAATATGCCTGTGATTTGTTTGAGTTTTTAGGCAGATATACTTATTTAACCCTTCCTGATAGGTCAACACACATGTGTGGTTTTTTTTTTCATACTCTTTAGAGTATGAGAAAAATTTAAGACATTATATTAATTATTTGAAGGAAAGAATTTACTTCAGAATTATTCTAAGGAAACTTTCAAACAATAGCTATCTTGGCATAAATACTTTGTTCACCTTAGATTTCATTTACAGTTTATTTCTTTAAAAAAGAAAAAACAGAGATTCCTGGGTTTCGAAAAACGTGACAATATTTTAATTCTCCATATTCCCGTTATAAAAAGCTGAAAATGCTTGAGCAATGATGGAGGACTTAGCTTGCAGAGGATTGAACCCGCAACGCTTAGTATGAGCTGGTTTATTGTACATATTTGTTATCTAGTATAAGAAGTATATTTTAATATTTTCACAGACAATTAAAAATCTTGTTTATTATTATAGAATCTACGCATGTGCTACTATGTGGCACGAGACTAAAGAAGAGATGGTTGAGTTCTTAAAGTCCATCTTTCGCATTGATGAAGACCAGTGCGCTCGCCGCATCGCCCAGACCTACCTTCAAGTTGTGGATCCCGACTACTACGAATACGAAAGTATACCTTTGTTTTCTTTATAATAATAATAATTGGTAAAATATGTATTTCCGGGATGTGAGGCAAATGATAACAGATGTATTAAAAGCAAGGTAAAAGTAACCGACATTCTGTTTTAATTTCTACAATTAAATGGGACTAATACGGGCATGTAGCAAGTCTAAACGGTGACCGTATTAGTCCGAATTCCAATATTATTGGACGGCGTCATTGTTTGATCAGGGAACAGAAACTTGCGAGATGGACTAAAGGCACTGATCAGAAAAAACCCTAGAAGTGTAATCCTTTTTCAAAAAAAATATTTCATGAAAAATAATGTTGTAATCTATACCAATTTATAAGAAAACTGATGTCGACAGTCCCAGATATGGCAATGAAATTGATTATCTGTTTAAGAAAGAATTTCCATATTTGAAAAACTTTGATCAATTGGTACACCAGACACTCCCACAAAATAGGAACTAATAGGAACTGTCGGCTTCAGGTGGCTGAGAGTAGCCAAGAAGCAACAAAACTGGAGACATGTGTAAATGAGGAATGTGGAACAGATAAGGAATAAGAAAGGTCAATCTAATAAACACAGTTTAAGCTATTTCTAGCAATATTTCAATTCTGAGTGGTGGTTTCTCATCTACTGTTTCTTCCGGGCTGAAACCAAGTGCTAATAAATTCCTTTAATTTGTATTTCAAATAACAGATGAAATTATTATGAGAATAATTACTACGGTGATTATAATTATTTTAGCACACATTTACCTGGATGACGGTTTCGATAGAGTGGATTCCTCTGAGGACTATCTCGTGAACACCTACGTCAAGCGCCTCGTTCACCTCATGGACGAAGCTGCCTCCGCAGTCCACCTCGCCCACATCAGGATCCGCCCGCCCAAGAAGTGCCCCACCCTGCACGGGGGCCGCCTGGAGTGGAGCCTTCCCGGCAAGACCAAGTTCGTGTGTCATCTGAAGAACAAGGATAAGATCCGACACAGGAAACGGTGGTCTCAGGTTGGGAAATTAAGAACTATTTGTTCATAAACTTCCGTCTTCTCACAACTGTTTTGTCAGAGAAGAAAAATCTGCTATATGAGAATCGGTAAAATTTTGCTATGGATGATTTGACAGCCTCCGTGGTTGAGTGGTAACTCGACTACGAATCCGAATGTTCATTCCCGCCGCGCCCAAATAACTTTCATTTAATTAATATGTGTCGTAACACGTTTAATTCATATAAAATAGTATATAGTATATTTGCGGCACGTTTTAGAGTGGTAGATATTCATAGAATCGCCTTGGTGAAAGACCACCATTCAGAATCGAAACGTTGCTTGAAATGGCTTTAGCCGTGTTTGGTGACTAGATCTGAATATCCAGGTACTTCCCAACCTTCCTCTTCCACATCTCCTTCCCCTACCCGCTACCTTCAGCCTCATAACATACCCCAATTGGGGATGTCATAGTCTCACTGGCTCTAGATGGTTGGGAGCAGTTGGGACTCTTGTGCGGTATTCACTATAAAAAAATTATGATTTAATTTTTGTTGTAACCAGCCACCAGTCGGGTTCTGATTCCCAACACTGCTTCATACTGCGGCTTATTATAGAGAAACCTCTTGCGTGGTCGGCTAACTTCCAACTTTGCTACATACCGGCCCAGCGAAACCGTTCCAGTTTTATAAAATTGATGGCTCTTCAAACGATGGTTGTGCCTTACCTGCCACTATCACTACCTTCAACCTCACAACATTTCCATTATCGGGATACAATAGACCTACCGCCTCCGGACAGTTATAATGGTAAATGTACCTTATAGCAAATAAATCTAATTCTCGTCTGAAATAATTTCAGGTGATGTACATGTACTATCTGCTGGGACACCGTCTTATGGAACTGAACATCTCTGTAGAGCGCAAGGAAGTGATGGCTGAAAACACCTATTTACTGACCCTCGATGGAGACATTGACTTCCAGCCCACCGCCGTCCGTCTGTTGATTGATTTGATGAAAAGAAACAAGAACCTCGGAGCTGCTTGTGGTCGTATTCATCCAATTGGTTCAGGTAATATTTTTTTTATTCCTTATTCTAAACATACGGTGAGACTTATAAGGTTTTTCAAGAGAACACTTCTGCTCGTTTAATGTTTAGTATATATGTTTACAAATCAACATTAATTTTTTGATTGTAATATTTTCAAATGGTTATAAAAATGTCCATCTTATTACACACTAGATGTTGTGGCGGAATACAAAAAACAGTAAGCGCCCTTGAGGTGATATTTGAAAAAATTATGCTAAATAAATTATCCAGGTATACATAATTATTTCAAAATGTGTATTTGGTCGAAAGTGTTGGTTAACATATATGTATATATATTTTTTGTTTAGTTTAATTTTTTACCCTGGTCATACTTAGGTTAAGCGAAACCGGTCGGTCATAAAAATAAAATCTGTGGTCTGATGCAAAGTTATTACTTATATTTTTGTTTGTTAACACTCCCGTTCTGAAGGAGGGTTTTAATGTCAACCTGAAGTAAAGTTTTTTGGGATATCTTAGATAAAGATTACTGAAATATTATGAATAAACTTCTCTCTATATATTACCTAAGATTATTTCATGATTCATTTTGGGCATGTAGAGCGAATGAACGAAGAAAGGAGTGTGAAAAGAATATATGATGCGAAAGTGAATGGAAGGAGAAGTCGAGGACGCCCGAGAAAGACATGGCACGATCAAGTAAATCAAATACTTGAATCGGGTCATGTGAAGAGTCAGAATAACAGAAGAGTATGTATGAGACGATGTATGAATGTGAATGAAGCAAGGAGTGTGTGCCAAGACAGAGTTATATGGCGGTTCGTCCTCTCTACCTACCCCTACGGAGAAACGGCGTGATGGTTAGTTGATTATTTTTTTTATTTCATGAAAACGCTTTAATAGACAAGGTCAAATGGGGCAACCACGTCACCCCCCTATTAATGCTTTGAAAATCCACAGAGGAGAGTTAACTTTATTTTGTTCTCTCTTTTAGTTTGGCAAAGGATCGAACCATCAATGCCTTGGTTGGAACCCAACACTTTGGACCTATCGATCGACTAACTAATTTTAGTTGTATGTATTTGTTATCATCTTTGAAAACTTTTTCTGTCTTACAGGCCCCATGGTGTGGTACCAGATGTTCGAGTACGCCATCGGTCATTGGCTGCAGAAGGCGACGGAGCATGTGATTGGCTGCGTACTTTGTAGTCCCGGCTGCTTCTCCCTCTTCAGGGCCAAGGCTCTCATGGACGACAACGTCATGAAGAAATACACCACTAAGTCTGACCAGGCGAGGCATTATGTGCAGTATGATCAGGGTACAAACATATTACCTAATATTTCTATGCAAGAATATTATTGTTTTAATGCTGAAATACCAACCATTTTGCTACCTATTTCGGTACTGCCTTTCTTTGAAGTAACTATTTTTATAGATTTTTTTACATCATGAAAAATGAATGAATAAAGATTTTACATTTAAAAATGTGCAGAAATTCCATCTCAAGCAACCCATGTGATCTTCTCTAAAATTTATTTTGCAGTGGTCCACTTAATAATTTCAACTTGGCAATAAATGTTCTTCTTCATTCTGCAGGAGAAGATCGTTGGTTATGCACCCTGATCCTGCAGCGAGGATATCGAGTAGAGTACTCCGCTGCGTCAGATGCCTACACCCACTGTCCCGAAGGCTTCAACGACTTCTACGTCCAGAGACGTAGATGGGTGCCCTCTACCATGGCCAATATCTTCGACTTGCTATTTGACTTCAAAAAAGTTGTTAAAATCAACGACAACATTTCAATGCCCTACATTATATATCTGGTAAGTGAATATTCGCCGTATCGGTAAGCAATTTTTTTTGTATCTTAGTATATCTGCTGTATTAAATTATTCAGTAAGCATTAATTCATTGAATACAATATAATATCTGTATACTTTTGCTGTTGCAAATCTTTTATTCCATTCAATCAGCTTCTACAAGGTTGTTGTACAGAAAGGGAAGACAATAAATTATAAACCGCTACATTATATAAACTCCTTGGATGTGTGACATCTCTTGATGTAAATTAAAATATTGTATAAAATGTACACATAACCTCTCATCTATTGGCATAAGTTATAACATTGTATCACAATATTACACAATTGTAATACAAGGAGGTTACTTGTTACAACTTGTTAAGTGCCCTTGAGGTGATTTTCCCACGAAAACGGCGCTATAAAAGTTATCCATTTACTATTATTATTTTATTATTAATGAAAAACTAATATGAACTTGCATTTAAAGTATGGTATTTAAATTTTTTTTTTCAATACTTTATCATTGTTGAATTGTGTTTACATGATGACGTTTAACCTCAAAAAGAATTACTAAAACATAGAAATTTCCAGATACACCCGGTAAATACAAATGTCACTTGTGATTTTGTATTTACGTACGTTGAATATTGTCTTTTTTAATTGTTGTAGTATTATTTCCTGTTGTATTTCAGATCATGTTGATGGGTGGTACCATCCTGGGACCCGGCACCATCTTCCTCATGTTGGTGGGAGCTTTCGTGGCGGCCTTCAAAATAGACAACTGGACCTCCTTCTTGTACAACATCATTCCCATACTTATATTTATGATCATTTGCTACACTTGCAAAACCAGCGTCCAGGTGAGAAAATCACAAGAAACGTTTATTAAATTTAATTCATGAAATAGAAAGAAAATCCTGAGATTATACACGGATTTCATGATCACGGCGCTACATTCCAGGGAGGGATTTGCCCTCCTCCACAAATGTTTTCCACTGCCTCCGTCCCTTAGTCATTTTTACCAGTCCTCAAGCCTTTCCATCCTGTTCCAATTTTCTCCCACCCAGTCAGTCCACCTCCTCAGTATGCCTCTGGGCTACTTCCATTGGGGCACCAAATTGGTCCTGGTTTTCATTGTACTGTCCTCTGGTATACTTTCCACATGGCCAGCATATCGCTGTCTTTGGGACCTACATAATCTTGTTACAACAATGAAACAGTGGTTTCATGCTCAATTTGATTCTCAGTTTGATCCATTTTCTACAATGATGACCTCAATAGCAAAAAGTTATATTTCACGATTTGAGAAGAATTTACGTTATTGATGTATCAATACAAATATATGTTCAATCTACATTGTGTTTTTGCTTTAAAATCTCTGTACTGTACGGAATTACTGCTTAGAAAATCTTATGTTTTTGCAATGAATTGAAAAACAATTTGGCATTTTTGGTACAGAACTGAATTTTACTATGCTTTTTGCATTATATAAAAAAATGGTTCAGAATTTCTCAGACAACATTACGTGGTACTTAGTTTAATATTTGATTTCTGTCAAATACATATTGCGCCCTTGAGGTGATTTTCCCACGAAAACGGCGCTATAAAAGTTATCCATTTATAATTATTATGTAGCTGTCTTTTTGCTAGTATTGTTATTGTATTGTGATTTTTTCTTTTTTTTTTGCAGCTTTTCTTTGCTGGATTGATATCGACCGGTTATGGACTCGTGATGATGGCTGTGTTAGTTGGTTTGGGACTTCAGATTATGGCAGATGGCTGGCTTGCACCCTCCAGTCTCTTCCTGTTTGTAATCATAGCGGAAATGTTTATAGCGGCCTTAATGCATCCGCAGGAGTTATATTGTTTGCCGGCCATTATAGTTTACTATATAACCATCCCAAGCATGTACCTCCTGCTGATCATCTTCTCTCTCTTCAACATGAATGACGTCACCTGGGGCACGAGAGTAGGTCCGGAAAAGAAGAATCCAGAGGTAAGAATAATGTCTTAAAACCTATGTATTTACTTAACTGTGTTGTGGAACGAACCAAAAAGTTTTGCGGCAGAGCAGTAAGACTTTGGATTTTGTCTCAAAGTTTGTGGTTTCGAAATTTTTTATTAAAAATTCCATTCTACCGTGAATAAAAATTCTTGTTCAGTGACAAATATAATAACCTTCCCGTATCCATGACGTAACGCTAGTCTACCATGCTCTTCGAATCTTTCATATCTCTTTAAATACATTTAATATTAAATCAATAATTTTGGTATGTATTTCTAAAACACATATTTTTGTGTGCATAAAAAAAATTTGAAGAATTGTGAGGATTCTACATAAAATTATGAAAAATTTTTGTAATAAATTTGTATTTGTAATAAATAACGAAATTTCAATTTTAGCCGCGAGAGCTAATTCAAATTTCTTTGAGATTGACAAAGAACCCAATAGATTACGTTGTTCTAACTTTGTTCACCTACGTTCAACATGGTATCTCTTTCTAACAATGTGTTCAGTAAATAATGAATCCAACAAGTAGAAAGTAAGAACAAACGCCAAGTGGAAGTTATTTATGAATGTAAAAGACAGTGTAAATTGTAAATGAATCATTAGAAGAGAGGGCACAGGAAGGTTGAATAACAACCATATTCTGGATATTTTTCTTCAGGAATTGGAAGCGGAAAAAAAGGCGGCCGAGGCTAAGAAGGGCAAGACCAACTTTGGATTCTTCCAAGGAGGCGCCAGCAACGAGACCAGAGGATCCTTCGAGCTCTCCTTTGCCGGCCTGTTCAAGTGCATGTTCTGCACCCATCCTGAGGGCGGGGAGGAGAAGGCCAGGCTTGCCCTGATCTCCGACTCTATAAGCCAGGTCAATAAGAAACTGGACACCTTGGAAAAGTTAGTTTGACTATATATTTTTTATAAAGTTGATATTATTTTTTTTTACTATTTATATCTGGTCACTAAAAATGGCCCACACCATTTCAATTTTGAATGGTGGTCTTTCACTATGTAGCAATAGTGCTCCAATATTATATTGTGCCTACTTTTTAAAATGCATCTATTTGAAGTTTGTTGATTAAGCTGGAGCCAACTTAGTGCGGCCTTCCAATACGAAGAGGTTCCTTACCCCAAGTATAAAGCATGATATTTGATGTTTCAGAACAATCGATACCCCGATCACAGTGTCAAACAGGCGCAGGTCGACCGTTGGCGGACAGGCCGCCTTTATGAACAGTGCTCTGGGATCCCTCAATGAAGACAATGAAAACGACCAGGAAGATGATGAATCAGTGAGCACAATCCCTTCTGTGATGCCAAAGGTAAGAGAAATGCATTAACCTTCCCAAAACCGTCTTTGAAAACCTTATTTCGCTCCTGAGTTGAAATGTGAATGAAAACATCATTAGTCTGTTAAATATTTAGTCTATGAGAGTGTGTAGCCTTCCCAGCAAACATCACGTGCTCCGCTTTTCATTCCATCGAGTCAACTGTTGTGTTGCTCGGTCCCCGCTAAATCGCCGGAGGTAAAGCACTCGACTCTCTGAAATCGTTCCGTTTCTCTCTAAATCATAAACTAGACAAAATCGTTGTGGTATGTATTACATATCTCTTGGTAAGGCGCAATCTATGGGAGCAATGGCCTTAATTGAAAATATAATGTTTCATTTGAATAATATTGTAAAATGGTAGATGTCGCCAGTGTTCCCTGTGCTAGGCTGTTGTGGGTATCTTTTGATGGTCAGGTACTGTTACAGTATTGGGGCAATATACATATACATATTTAAATTCTAGGAAGAAAGAGACGACCTGTCAAACCCCTACTGGATTGATGACCCTGAACTTGGCAAAGGAGAAGTAGACTTCCTGCCCGAGAGTGAACTTAATTTCTGGACTGATCTGCTGGCACTTTATTTGTACCCAATTGAGGATGATGAAGACGAAAAGGTATTTGTAATTTATAATTTTATAACTCACTACCCATCATTCCATTTCTTGACAGGGGTAGGGAGAAAAGATGGATTGCCACACAACTCTGTCACGCACTCCTTGCTTCATTCACAGTCATACATTGTCTCGTATATACTCTCCCTTTTTATCCCAAATTTGGGATGGCATTCTCTCACTGGCTCAGGGCGGTAGCTTGCTCTTGTGCAGTAATCCCGAAAAAATAAAAAAAGATTCCCTAGTAATTATGATCATCATCATTCTATGCCCCTTGTCTTATTAGGTCGGTAACCCATTGCATAAGTTGGTTTGCTGGCATTCTGAGTACATGTCCAAGCCATCTGCGCCTTTTCTATTAACAGTAGCAGGTTCTATGCTAAGCACACCTCAGATCGTTGAGCTTCTCACTCTATCCCATTTTATGACTCCACCCACTGTGATGGATCTATAGAAGCGAATAGTTGCTCTCCGTTTCAAATTGGGACAGCATTCCCACCTGACATTTATGCTCTCATCTTCTCAAAAATCTCATCCATTAACCTCTGGAATGCTGGATTCCCGCAAGGTACAATTTCCGTCGTTCCATAATTTTGTAATAACTCACTTATGTTTTACAAAATGATGTTTTTGTCAATTATTATTCTCAGATATTGTGTTGACGTATTTTTTTCAATTATTTGTTGATAGTATAAGTGGGTTTTCTGGAATAGCTACTTATTTTCGGAGAATTAGTATTTTTCTCTTAGAGTAACGTAGAGACCTAACATTGCGAAATTTTGTCCGCACTTTTTGACCAAGGATTGACCAAGGGAGGTATGACGTATATGCTTCCAGCCAATCGGATGCGAAGAAAACCGTAAAGATAAACATTATTCCGTCTTTATCTGTTCGCGAACAATTTTGCGTTAGTATCATGAGAAAGAAAGAGACCGGGATACTTTAGAAGCCGCATAAAGGGGAATTCCCCGTTTGAAAATTTTTTGACATTCTCGTAAATATTTTTAAGTTAAACATATTACGAATCCATTAAAACTCATTTCAAACGGAAGTTTATTAAATTGGAACGAATAGTCCAAAGATTAATTACATATTGCGTGTTACTAGTTGTTTTGTAGGTTAGGATGTTAAATATTTGAGATTTTTTTATGGTACATAATGAAACTGTTTGTTTTGGTCCTTTGTATCCGATTAAAGCAAACAAGCATAGAACATGTGGCCATGATGTTTTGCTAGATATTTAACTCAAGTTTTTAACTATTTACGTTTTTGACAGTCCGTTCGCCTGACAGTAGTACTGAAGTTTGTGCGGATTAAATAATGAAGACATTTCATTTAGCCCGCCCCAAATCGTGTATAGGTTTCAACAATTGTTTGTCTCTTTTTCTCATACAGAACCGAGCATAAAGAGAGAGCTATATTTTTGCGAGTTTGTCAACGATTTGTCATGTTAGTATGGTCTCTTTTATATTGTTACTCTGAGATTTTTCTCCAACCTCTTCGGGCCCAAGCATTTTTTCATAATTAGAATCTCTTCTCAAGTATTTTCATATTCTCTACCACATAACACAAGTAGATGACATTTACTAACTTCAACTCAGCACAAATGCTTCCGGTCGGTAAGATAGGAATCTTCATTATCAAATACTTTGGGCCTCTATCAGAAATAATGACAAGGAAATATTTTTTGAGCATAAAACGGCAAGTATCATATATGATACCTGGGGCCCGAAGAGGCTAATGTCACTAAAAAAAGTTTGATTAAGAACTGTGAAGATTTTTTTGTCATTTTATTATATTTTCGTGTGGCTAAATAATTATTCTTCTAAATAAAAATAAAATTGCATGAGGTTGTTTGTAATTACAAACAGTAATATCACCTTGAAGATTTTTTTTCTGCCGCACTTACGTAAGCAAACTTCAAATACTTATTACTCGACTTGTAGCGAACTTAAAGTAATGCTAAATATGTCTATTCTCTTTCTTTTTTTCTTCTTTTGGATTGATTATTTTGTTGAGAATCGTTTACATATGTTTAAAAATGCAAACAACAGGTTTTAAAGGATAAAAACTTCTGAAAAGATATTGATGAATGCCCGCTGGCTATTGGCCCCTCTGATACACTAGAGGTTAAGCAATGATGTTGAAATTTGTTGTTTTTAGGAACGTATTTCCAAAGAACTGTTGGAACTTCGGGATCGCTCCGTGTTTGGCTTCTTCATGCTCAACGCTCTTTTCGTCCTCATCGTATTCCTGCTTCAGCTGAACAAAGATGTACTTCACATTGAGTGGCCGTTTGGGACCAAAACTAACATCACATACGATAATGGCCCCCAAGAGGTACTACATATTGATATTGGATTATTTGCCATTTAAATCTACTAGCGATTGCCCAGTGAAACAGAATAAAACCAACCAATTTAAAAAAAAAACTATAATATTTAGTTTGTACTTAAATTTAAAGCTTTCAAAAATAAACTTATCTTTTAAATATATTTAAGCTGTTTTTAACTTTTCTTGTTTTAAGTGCATGTTTAAAGAATTTTCGTCTGTTTATTTTCAATTGATTTTTCTTCATTACATAAAATATTTTTTTATGTTATTATTTTAGGTTTTCCTCTCAATAACATATCTAGAATTGGAACCTATTGGATTGGTGTTTGTTATATTCTTTGCCCTGATTTTGGCCGTTCAATTTACTGCCATGTTGATTCACCGCTTTGGAACACTGTCACATATTTTGGCGTCTACAGAACTTAACTGGTATTGCTCCAAAAAGGTAAGAGAAATATTTTTGTACCTTACAACAATTGCGAGGTCTTACTTTTTTAGTTCCTTTGTGTGTATGTAATTTTAATTAATTTTTTTAATTCAAATAACCATGCAGTCAGTTTATCTTGTTTTTCCCCAATCATTTCCAATGGTGTTGTCAAATTAATTTCCTAAACAACTTTAATTGCAGGCGACTGATTTATCTCCAGAATCTTTGGTAAATCAAAATGCCCTCAAGCTCGTTAAAAGTTGGCAGAAAATATCTGACGAAAATGACGATGATAATGTGGAGGGCGGACCAGGCAGAAGAAAGACCATCAAAAACATGACCGATGCAAAGAAGAGGCCCAAAAACGTTGGGACACTGGACGCAGCTTTCAAAAGGAATTTAATGGACGAAAGAAGGACTATTGGTGAGTCCTTCATCATTTTTATTTTGACTTCTTTGCCTATCTTTTTGATATTCGTATTGGCAAACACAGTTCAAGGTCAAAATGACCCCTTTTATATCAACTATTTTATATTAACCCCTCACACTTGGTCCCACACATGTGCAGGATTTACTAAAATGGCATTACATCCGTTCCCAACCATTTGTGGGATAGAAAATGAAGTTACACTAGTCCCGCGTATAAAGGATCTCACATTTTTTTTCGTCACATTCAAGTCGATTTGAAAAAATATCCATTTATTTATGTAATGTAATATGCATTTTCTGTATTAAATATGAATACATTTTTTTGCAAGCTGTTGCAAAAAAACCAAAGTGTGAAGTGGTTATTGAGACAAGATGAAGAAGCTCTTAGGTTGGTTTGAACTCCCGCCATCGAGAAATTTAAACGGTCCCCGTTAACGCCGATTACTGGCCCGTTTCAGCGTTTGATCAATTTCTCATTACACAGTCATGTCATACATGTTAAACATTTTTTATTTTAAATATTTGATGTCTTTGCAGGAGGGGAGCTTGGTCAGCGAATATCTATGAGGCGAGAGACCCTCCACGCTCTGGAGGAAAGAAGAAAGTCTGTAATCCAAGAAGTTAGAAGGAAATCACAAAGGCCGACAGTCAATGCTGACAGATTGGCTAATGTAAGTTTTTTTTCCACATGTGTATTATTAATTTATGTATATGACTTTCTGAAGAGGTATGTTTTGCTCTGAATTCTGTTATAAAGTCTTTTATCACTCTCCCATCATTTGGCAGCCTATTGTAAGCTTAAGGTCCCAATACTTGGAAAGTGCGCTCTTCAAGGTCAGTATCAGAAATGCACTTTGGTTCCTTTAACCTTCAGATAGCTTATTTAAAAGTTGACTGAATTCATCGTTTTTTATAAGTAAACCAGAACCACATCGTTAATTGCCTTAAATACCATCCAGCAAAGCTTGAAATAAATTCTTTCAGGATGTTTGTGCTAGCGAAGATTTCTGAGATGCTCTGAATATAACATTTAGAAATTAATCTTTTCAGAACAATGGCATGGGAATACCAGCTAGGAGTAGAAGAAGCAGTATGAGGAACTCCATCGTCCCACCTAATAGTGATGGGGGGATAACCAACCGGGGCTTCGAACCGGCTTTTGATGATGAGGACAATGTAGCTTTCAGGCCCAAGCCAAGGCCTAGCGAAGTCACATTCCGGATGTGAAAACAACTAACTACTGTCATTTTCATAAACAATCAAAAATATATGTATTGGATTTTTATCTTCATTTTTTTTTTATCAAGCAGTATTTTATATGTAAGTAATCACTAAAATCTAATGATTTGAATTAAAATATAATATAAAAAATAATATACATGATTATTTCCATTTCATATTAACCGTTTAGCTGCTGAGCTAATTTCCTGTATATTTTTAAAATTTTATCTTAAATCAATTTAATAATATGCAGTTTTTTTTTTTTTTCGAAGGAAGCAAAAACTTGGGGTGTGACATTGTAAATTAAATAAAACAATAAACTTTGTAAAACACCACTTTATTTGAGTTCACCGCGAACCAAGTTTCGCTTTTCTCAACCATAAGGCCCTGAAGAAGCCTGAGAAAAGCGAAACCTGGTTGGCGGTTAACTCAAATAAAGTGGTGTTTTACAAAGTTTATTGTTTTATTTAATAAAAAATGGAGTTTATAAGAAATGCTACATGAAAAATGTAATTTTTTTAACATTTTAAATAAAAATTATTACTCCTAATTTTTTTTGTGTTTTGGAAATGAAAACATAAAGGTCATTAATATTTATTATTATCGTTAGCATTTTTGTTGACTATTTCGAGGAGCGCAATCACACTGCTAAGCCCTAAACTATGGGGAGGTTCAAGTTACTGGTGACTGGCGAGATCCATCCATTTTTGGAACCGGTTCCTGGTGTCAGAAAAGTTCCATGAAAAATGCTTGCCAAAAAAGGAACTGGTTCCTCGGAGAAATAATATTTACGGTTCCAGTGACCGGCTTGGAACCGGTTCCTTTTAACCAGAACAGGAATATCGACCATCTCTAACGCTAGATGTCGTGGAACCGGCCTTGGAGGACATGGAGAGGTGCCTTTGCGAAACAGTGTAGTTAGGACGGTTGACTTTATACTGACTCGATAGAAAGATATATTAAAGGATGTTGGATAGTATATTAGTTACCAACCACATGGAATTCGGACATTTTTAATAAACATATTAGAACACATTAAATGAAACAATCTCAATACACCATTAAAATGATTTATAATACTCTATACATTTATGCTAGTCGTTCAATGCACAGCAATGCTGCCAGCGCAATAAAAAAAACATAATTACCTTATGATGTGGGTAATTTCAAAACGATTTGGGGAAATTTTGATAAGATTTAGAGAATATTTTAAGTAAATTTAAATAAGATCTTCATTTTCACGACGCCCCTTCAGAGATGGCGCCTATGTTTTTTGCACAGTTTGAATGTATGGTGGATCCGGCGCTGTGTATAACCATTGCAAGTTTTTTAATCAACACAAATATTGGAAATAACCTCAAAATCCGTTGACATAAGCTTTGCGACTCGATGATGTGAAGTTAGCGCGAACGGAGAACATTCTTACACACTTAAAAGTGCTGCAATAGTATGTGATGACTTTTCTTGTCTCTTTCTCTGTCATAGTATACGATGTAAAAAACCTGAAAGTGATTTATCGCAAATTTGTGTAGGTTGGGTAAAAATATTTAAATCCATATATTATATTCTTACTCCAAGGAACTGGCCCTGTACTTGACTCGCAAGCACAAAGTTTTACATAAAAAACTATAAAAAAATACATCTACCCCATTTTTCATTGCTTGGATAAGTTGCCGCCAGAGTACCGGAGTGAATATCGTGAAGATTGTAGCCGCTTGTCGCCTTGTCCATAGAAAATGTTTATACGGTTTATACTGTTTTGCTATGTTTGGCGTTTGAGTGTCAGAAAGACAGCTAAAATGTCTTAGCGGGTCATAGTTTGTAAACATTTTCCCAGCATAACGTTGATTAATTAACAGATTTCCGATGAAAAAAGAAAGAACGGCCGACAATTGTCGGCCATTTAAACTATAAGTATTCTATTGTGGAATTATTATTGTAAATCAGAAGTAAACAGACGAAACTAACCTTTTATTTCAAATTTTACAGCTCATCAAATCCTTAGTTTAACTGGAATAAGCTTCGAAAGGAGGAGTATTATTGTACGTAATACTTGAATACTTACATTGTCAAGTTTTTATTCTAATTAAACGATTATAACATTATTTATTAATCTCTTTTCAGGGTTTCGTAGAACTAACTATAGTCCCACTTCGTGACAATTTGAGGTACATCAGACTCAATGCTAAGCAGTGTAGGATTTACAGAGTTTGCTTAAACGACCAATATGAATGCAATTTCCAGTACTGCGATCCATTCCTGGACATATGTCAATCAAATACCTCGACGTAAGTATAGAATCAAAATTATTTGTGAATCTGGCTATTTAGTAGTTAGCGAAAATACAATAATTATTTTGCAATATTGTTTTCGCTATACTGTCAATTATTAATGTCATGTTTCGGTATAATTTTAACGAATATAATAGACAATGTACACTATTTTAACCATTGTTTTACTGGAAATTATCCCATCTCAAAATCAATATTTCATCAATGCATCATAATTTAAATGTCGTCACGAATTACCTTTGCGTAATTAATGTACAGCAAGGAATTCTGGATAATTCACAAGTAGGTTTGAACTAGCGTTGGGAAAAACTTCAATTTTTTGTGAATGCTTCACGAACTGCTAGTTCTTTAAAACAAATCCTTCGCAGTGAACACTTCAATTGAAGTCGAACTCACCAAAGAAAGATTTGAAATTAGAGATGGTCGATATCAGAATTTGGTGTGTTGCGGTTCCAGTTACCGGTGACTACCGAGGAACCGGTTATTTATCCAGTTCTTTTTGGAACCGGTTCCTGGTGTTTTTTCGAAAAGTACTAGCAAATTGACAAAAGTTCCTCGCCAAAAAAAGTACTAGTCGGTAGAGATTTGAAAACAAAATGAACTGGAACTGGTTTCTCGCCAAAAAAAAGTATTAGTCGGTAGAGATTTGAAAGTGCAGAACTGGAACCGGTTCCTCGCCCAAAAAAACACGAAAAGAACGGACAAAGGATATCGACCTGCCCAGTGACTTGAAATGAAGTACTTCTTTGTAGGCTTTGAAGTTCAACTTTGCAACTAAACTGGCCCAAAATAAAGTAGTTCTTTGTAATCTAACTTCAATTGAAGTATTTGTTCAATGAAAAGTGAATGAAGTTTGAACTGCTGCAAAATGAAGTAGTTCACACGGAGTAGTCACAACGCTAAAATGAACATATGAGCTAAACTACCAACTTTCAACTGAAGTATTTGTTCAATGTTTTTCTTTATTGTTTATAATATGTTTCTTTCTTTTTAATTAATGTTTTTACTTTTGTAATCTTTTTCTTTTCTAATTTAAAAAAAAAATGTATGTGAAAAAAAATCAAATAAAAAAAAAAAAAAAAAAATTAACAATGAAGGAAGTGGGAACTGCCGCCAAAAGATGGTGTTCTTACGGAGCGGTCACAACTCTAGTTTGAACACAAGGGAACTCATTGAAAAGTGGTTTCGGTTACTTGCTTTCTGTCATAAATGTGTTATAGCGAAGATCTTTTAACTCATGTTCATGTACTGAACGTTCTCTACAAAATGTAAATTTTATCATCTAGGGTTTGGTGAATAAAGAATCAGTGCCGGATTTAACCTCGCTTTTGGATAGAAGGAGCCCCCCGATTAACGAGGCCTGGGCAATTAGTACTTACTGCACAGAGTGGGAGATGTCATGGAACCGGTACGGATTGCGTAGTTACAATCTAATTGTCTAATTCTAGGCGCTCGCTGGAGGTGTTCTCCAACTGCCACCTAGTAGCCGCCCAGAAGATCGATCCCGATCACAACTCGGGTGAGCTGCACATCGCGTTCTCCCATCTCGTAGAGAATCCCTCCCTATAGGGGGGCATACATTTTGTGGTACCTGAGGGAGAGGGGACCCTCACTGAGGTAAAAATATACACCTTATGGGGACAACCACAACCAACATCTGTCAAAATGAGCAAGAGTTTTAGGTTAAATTATGATTGTGCATAAATGATGTTTCTCAGGAGAACCGTTTGAAACTTTCGCTTACTTCTGTAATTAGAATATGTAATAGTAAATCACCGGTTTGTTTGGTATTGTGGTTCATTTGTGTAAAATATAGAGTTATCATAGTTATATCACACAGAAGAGGAAACAAAACTTAATTACTTAAAACATGCTTATCACAAAAATTACAATGTTTGCGCTTATCATATTATAATGTTGACCCAAGACCACAGAGCTGTTAATGGTGACTACTATTTTTTAAGAATATGTAACACATTGGAATGGAATCTGACTTTAAATTTTCATAAATATTTTACAAATATTATAAGTCATTTATTAACAATGTCAACTTTGTTTTAAAAACGATTATAATAAAATTACTGTTGCACATCTTTGCAGAAATCAGCGCACATGTTCACTTATGGTCACTCGGCCCGCCTTTGGTTTCCATGTGTGGATAGTTTTGCCGAACCCTGCACCTGGAAGCTGGAGTTCACGGTGGACGAGAGCCTCACAGCTGTCTCCTGTGGGGAGCTAGTGGATACCCTCTTCACACCCGACTATCGGAGGAAGACCTTCCATTATGTTGTCAACACGCCGGCTTGCGCGCCTAATATAGCGCTGGCTATTGGGTAAATAGATTATTATTGCTCCTAACACTCTTTCATCATTGTTTCTTTTCTGGATATAGTCTTTCTTCTAAACTTTATTAATATTTTCACCTTCTTGAGTTTTCATCAGCCTTCTTGCCTCCAGCTTCAAAACTGCGGTTTTTCTCATTTCTCATCCATACAAATATTTCTCACCAAATTCTGCAAGGAAATAACATTCTAAACAGATGGAAGGCTTTTGATTAGGTGTGAATTAGATTTTTCTATTTTCGATCTTCATTCAACATTTAGCTTTCAACCTCCAGTTTTGCAACTTTTTGACCTCTTCCACCTATACAAAGTTGACAGTTCTCTTGGGCCTGCAACCCATCTCATTTGTGGAGAGCTTCTGGTTCTCTTCTTCGGCTAAAGTTTCACCTGTCATCTGTTAGTCGTGCTACATTCCGTTTGAGTTTTGAGATTGTAAGAGTAATATCAGCTACCTATATATACTTGCCTCTAAGTATTTTCCTGTAAAGTTAAGTACGGCTCTAACTAACAATAGATGTCAAGCGTGTAATACTTCTTATTATTATTTTCTAGGCCATTTGAAATCTACGTGGACCCCTTCATGCATGAGGTGACCCACTTCTGCCTGCCACAGCTGATGCCGAACCTGAAGAACTCGGTGCGCTACATGCACGAAGCTTTCGAATTCTACGAGGAAACCCTCTCGACCAGATATCCCTACTCTTGCTATAAGCAAGTATTTGTAGATGAGGTAAGAAATACCAAATAATATGTCCAAAACTACTAATGAGATTGTAAAATACCGGCTACTATGAAAAAAAACTGGTCTCAACAAAATGCTATGAAATATTATTTATTTTCTTTTAACATGAAACAAAAAACGCTTGACAAAATATTTCGCAAGGATTAAAAGTATACTGGCTACCTCGTCGCCATCAAACCGTTAATAAGTATATTGGTCTACTTTCTATTATCCTGGCTGACGTGTAATAATGAACAATAGATGTCGCTTCCTAAAAAAGTGTCACTAGTTACATAAAAGTACTATGTGGATAAATAAATACAAATAAAACCAGTTTTACATACAAAAACATGAGAAATAAGAAAGGTATGAAAAGTGGATGAGATTTGGATGAGAGGTGAAATGAACTAACAAATGGATGATAAGTCGATAAATAATAACACCAGGAAAAAAAAGATAAATATGAATAAGATTTTTTTCACAAAAAAATTTTTTTTTCAGGTTGAGCAAGACGTCTCCGCCTACACCACAATGTCCATCATGAGCACCCACATCCTCCACTCCATCGCCATCATCGATCAGACCTACATCACCAGGAAAGCCATGGCACAGGCCATCGCCGAACAGTTTTTCGGCTGCTTTATCACCATGCAAAACTGGTCCGACCTGTGGCTCGCCAAAGGCATCTCGGAATACCTCTGCGGACTGTACGCTAAGAAGTGTTTTGGAAACAATGAATACAGAGATTGGATTCAGCATGAACTTCAAGACGTATGTTTTTATTATATTATAATTAGCTTTACTACCCAACTTCACCCAAAATTTTTGCTGATAAAATTCCGGATGCAAAAATTTGCCGCCGTGGCGTTGAAATAGCTAAATTTCAATGTGGTCCGCATACAGTATTATTACGAATTTACTTTGAATTCCTGAATTTAACGGCCCTGGCGCGTAGGCAATTGGCAGCAAAATTTCGAATATTAATGATTAATACGCCTTCAACAGTTAAATGGATGTTTCAAAGATCCATCATAGACAACAAATTTCTGCTTTATAGTTAAGATAATTGTATACTATATGCTAAAACATTTTTTAAGGTTGTCACATGCGAGGAAAATTATGGTGGAATAGTGCTGGATCCGCGGCAGCTTCCGTTAAATGGATATTTCAAAGACTCATTTTACTCACAGAAATATCCACACCATGTCACCACGCTATGTCGGGGTGAGAACTATTGAATCATTCTGAAATACATATGTAATTTTTTTTTTTGGATATGTATACATAGTTTTCAGGAAAATTATGGTGGAATTTATTTTATGACTGGATCCGTTTCAGCCTATGACCGCCATCTTCAGACTCTCTCCATCTTCAGTCTGAAGATTTACCGTCAAGTAGGCCGAAATATCCAGTCACCAAATGTCACCAAGTTATAAATTTGGGTATTAAATCATTAAAATGGAATTCCACCACGAATTAACAGTTTCAAAATTATAAATAATAAAAACTACCTTCACTACATAATATAATGTCTTACAAGTAGTTAGGATCAAACTTTTCATTCCAGAGGCTTATAGCAACATATTTTTAATACTTTATGTTTTTTTAAGAATGTGTGTAATGATTTCCTGAAACTGAGTAACTCTCCGTTTCTCTGTTTCTACTTTAAAATTTAGAACAGGAACAATGACAAATGTTCACGCAAATGTATTATAAATACTTAATTATAATCTTCAGGTGATGCGCAAAAAGGCTCATTTGGTGCTGCGGATGCTGGAGCAACGAATCGGCCAAGAGCTCCTCCTTCAGGTATTTAACAAGCAGTTGTCCTTGGCCAGCAATGCGGCTAACACGAGGATCAGCGCCGGTCTGTGGGGTCACCTGCTGCTGTCCACCAACCTGTTTGTCAAGGCCATCTTCACCGTCACAGGCAAGGACATGGCCGTGTTTGTGGACCAGTGGGTTCGTTCTGGGGGACACGCCAGGTTCACGCTGAGCTCGGTCTTCAACAGAAAAAGGTATTAGTAATAATTACAGCGCCCTTGAGGTGATTTTTCACAAAAACGGCGCTATAAAAATTATCCAAATATTATAGCGTTGTAACAAATACTTCAATTGAAGTTGGTAGTTCCGCTTATATGTTAATTTTAGCGTTGTGACCGCTCCGTGTGAACTACTTTATTTTGCGGCAGTTAAAACTTCATTCATTTTTCATTGAACAAATACTTCAATTGAAGTTAGATTACAAAGAACTACTTTATTTTGCGGCAGTTCAGTTGCGAATTTGAACTTCAAAGCCTACAAAGAAGTACTTCATTTCAAGTCACTGGAACGGTCGATATCCTTCTTAACATAAAAAATGTGACTAACCTTTCCAGTTGTCAAAAACAAACCACTAATCCAAAATGGCTGATAATGCTAACATATGATAAACATATGTGTAACAACACAACAAAACAAAAAAATCGATAATCGAATGTACACAGTCCGCGAAAATTCAAAATTCACCTTTTTCTTTGAACAGGGCCTCGTACATAATAATAAAGATTCAGTTGGTCGAGTATTTATCTAATGAATATAGGCTAGAAGAGTAGTTTCATTATCATTTTAAAACAAACTGTACATTTAACAACAGTCGTAAAATTTTCAGATCCAGTTGTGCTTATTAAAAAAATCTGTACTATAATTCTTGTAGCTTAGACCTATATAGCTACTTTTTTTGTTAAAATAATTCAATACATTTATTTTTCAGAAACACTGTTGAGCTGGAGATTCGTCAAGACTCTGTGTCTCAGAAGGGCATCCGCAAGTATGTGGGTCCTCTGCTCCTGACGCTGCAAGAACTGGACGGCACCTTCAAGCACACCCTGCAGATAGAGAACACGGTGGTGAAGGCCGACATCACCTGCCACTCCAAGAGCCGAAGAAACAAGAAGAAGAAGATACCTCTGTGCACGGGCGAAGAGGTGGACATGGATCTCTCGGCCATGGAGTGAGTGCTAAACCTCAGCAAAACTAAGTCTTTGAATCCTCGTCACATTTGACATTGTTTTCTTATCGGCCATCACGTATTTTAGAATTTTTTGACATTTGCCACTTCTGGTAACAGTCCCCGTTTAATGCCGATTCTCGGCCCATCTGCGTTCGATCAAATTTTAAATTGGGTTTGATTAGCTTTCAAACATAATAGACACCAAAATGTGACTAAATGCTGACAGCCATTATTAAAGTTAGCAAATGAAAAAAAAAACACTACGGTGCCAATTGCTGATTTGATGGCAATGTAATGGGAGTTTAAACAACTAGACATTGGAGAGACCTTATTTTTTTTCATATATGTATTCACGGGTGTTGCCAATGTTTCATGTTTTAATTAAATGCCACCATCAAAGATTGAGACATCTCTTCCTGACACAAATGTCTAAATTTGTTGCACTTCATTTTTGGCCTGCCTTGAGACTTAAGACTTTTCACTACGATAGAACAAGAAAAAAAACTAACCAACTCAATTGTTTTAGTGACTCGCCGGTATTATGGATCCGCCTAGATCCTGAGATGTCGCTCCTTCGCAGCGTGGTGATCTACCAGCCCGACTATCAGTGGCAGTACCAGCTGCGCCATGAGCGCGATGTCACCGCACAGAACGAGGCCATCTACGCCCTGGACAAGTACTCCACGCCGGCCACGCGCATGGCGCTCACCGACACCATAGAGAATGAGCAGGTGTTCTACAAAGTCCGGTGCAAGGCAGCCCTGTGCTTGACGAAGGTAATTCTTGTCTATGGTATTGTTTGATTTTTAAATTACCTAAAGCAAGAGTAACTAGAAAAAAATGTTTCAGAACCCCCCTTGTTTCTCCTATACATATGGTGTTTGAATATATAAGCAATGACAGGGTTATTTATTGTAAATGAGATTTAATTACTAAATCGTCGCTAGGCTGTATCGGTGAATTTCTTACTTGTATTCTTAATTAACTTCTGTGATTTGTTTTATAAGATATCTAAAGGCAATACAATGAGAGTTTGTATGGTTTTGAAAGAAGTATGTGTATTGTCAAACGCGTGCATTTAATCATTTTTGGGTGCCGTGTGATAGCGCAAACCTCAGAGGTTCAAGTCATATAGACACATTACCCTTTGATATTAGTACGGAAATTAATTTTCAGGGATTTCTTTAGGAGTCATTCCCTTATTTCTGAGGATCGTGACTTCCACTCCGATTGCCTTGATAGGTTTCTCCATTTCCCATAGTCACGTGCTGCTTCGGAGCCTGCTTTGCATGTCTTTGCCTGGTGCCTGGTGCCTGGTGCCTGGTTGTCCATGGTATCCTGAGCAATTCTTCTCCAAGACTACATTTCCATTGTACCACCGCAATGGAAATGTAGTCTTTTCCATTGCATCACAGTTGAATGCTTTGGAGTATCAATAATTTTCAGTGATATCTTTAGAAATTTTACTGTTTTTATTTGTTTGCAGGTGGCGAATGCGATGGTCAGTTCGTGGGCAGGTCCCCCAGCCATGCTGGCCATCTTCAGGAAGATGTTTGGTTCCTTCTCTGCCCCCCACATTGTCCGCCAGAACAACTTTGATAACTTCCAGCATTACTTTCTGCAGAAGACAATTCCCGTAGCAATGGCCGGTCTGTAATACCAACACCCCGGAAACTAATATCCACATTCATTTAGCTACATATTAATTCATTCTCTCTGCCTACTTCCCGCTGCTAGGAAATTTTGGCTAAAACTTTTAGAAAATGTCTTCAAAAGAGACCCTATGTAAATCATTTTTGTACTAATCCTTGTGACAAAATTCTTTCTTTTTCTAAAGTTACTAATTTATCGTTGTATTCTTCACTTTGGTCCTTCAGGTCTGCGTAACACCCACGGGATCTGCCCGCCAGAAGTGACTCGCTTCCTTCTCGACCTGTTCAAGTACAATGACAACTCCAAAAACCACTACTCGGATAACTACTACAGGGCCGCCCTGGTGGATGCTCTGGCTGCCACCATCACAGCCGTTGTGTCAGTCGTTCACCAGGTTTTTTTTTTAACAGTACTTACTATTATCATCATTCATCTTGTGCCAGCTTCTCTTTCGAGCTTTACTGTCCTGCATGTTTTCAAGTGTTAGTCAAATTAAAAACACAAAGCTGAAGACAAACCAATACAAGATGAATTAATTTGACTGCCGTCGACAGAACAGAGTTTCAAACGAAAAGGTTTTTTGTTATGGAAACATTCTACCGGTTCATTGTGAAATTCGGTATACATTTCAATAACCTACCCCAACCACCCTATGAAAAGAAATAAAAATAATAAATAAATTACAATTATACTATTTTAGTGAAGTCAAAATCATAGCTATTTCCTTCATCATCATTAGTAATCTGATCATTTGTAATTTTTTCATTAAGTTGTTGCATTCACATGAATTTATAAATCAGATTAAATTAGTCTGCTGATAAAATTATTGAATCAATTGATTTCAATTTTGTGTAACAACTAATTACACCTTATTTTGTACTTCCCAGGGTGCCCCGATAACGGCAGAATCCCTGTCTGCCGACACCCGGCTGGTTCTGGAGGAGGTGACGAGGGTGCTGAACCTGGAGAAGGTGCTGCCCTGCTACAAGAACAGTGTCACGGTCAGCTGCCTCAGCGCAGTCAGGCGTCTGCAGCAGTGCGGACACCTGCCCAGTCAGCCCAATCTGTTCAGGAGCTACGCAGAGTACGGCCAGTATATAGGTGAGTCTATCCAAAGTGTTGCCATAAAACCACAGAATGTATTTATGCATGCCTTCGTGTTCTGGGGGAAAAAAATATTTTTCAAGACATCGCTGTTCTCATATTGACAACAAAACAGAACAGTTAAAGCCGCCAGAACGGCCCCCTGCAGTACTCCACACTTCCATTGATTCATAGACTTTGCAACACTTTTATGTGAATTTGGTCATTAGTGTGGAAGGCCATTAAAAAATAAGTACCTAATTCATTGTTTTTTTTTTAATTGCAGTGCATTTTTTTATTGATATAAATTTCATGTGTTTTTAAACAACATTTTATTAGTCAGATGGTTAATCTTAACACAACGTTTGCGGGGGTTTTTTAATCAATCTACGCCGTAAAGCGGGCAATTTTCATCAGGTGTGCGCGCGAAACTACGTTTCATGTAAAATAGCTATAACTTTTGAACTATTTATCAAATATAAATAATTTTTTCAGTATTTTACCTCATTCAAAATCTTTTATTATGATCTGGTCACAATTTTTTATATTTTTGGATAAACAATTATGACATTTAAGTTTAAAAATTTTGAAAAAACGTCATTTTTGTTGTTTTGTCGATTTAGTCATTTTATGCATGTTCAACATAATAAATGTATATATTTTGTAAAATACAAAACAATAAACACTCATATTGTTTATAAGTACGAAATCATTGATCGTTGGAAACAATTCCCTTTGTGTAAAGGTCCATCACAGAATGTAGACATATATCGGGTTTCGCCACGTACTTTGTGGAAACCAAATCTCCTTCGTAGATTCTTATTTTTACCAGCGCCTTCAATCTTTTCCAATGTATGTTTTCTAATAGCCATAGAAAGTCTTCTTGGAGGATCAGATTTTGAAGATTTTTTCGGATACCAGAAGTTGATGGTGTTGGTTCCGGGTCTTGACTATCATCCAACAAAATCTGATCAGCCACCCAGTGCTCTGCGATGTCCTTAAAAAATTGTTTATATTTTATTTTCCTTTCTTTTACAGAGTTGTACACAACAAATGAGTTGAATAATGCACAACTTACTTTATTTAGTGGTTTTTCGTAAATAGAATAATACAAAAGATATTGGTCTGCTTTCATATATTTATTGTAATCGATTATGGCATTGGGTTTCACTATGTTCTCTCAAGTTTTCCAATCTATGTTGTGACTTTCTCGCATTTCTGCCGAATGTATGGTAAAAATTTAAGACACTTCTCTTTTGGATTGCCAAACTTGTAAGAGAACATCTTTTTTCCTTCGAAAAATTGCTTGGCCTTATTTAATTTAGTTACTTTTAGGCAATCAGGCAATCCCCTATTCTTTCGAATCGTGCCACAAATTCGAATTTTATGTTGTAAAAGTATTTGACTATTTTCCACACTGTTGTATAGTAGTTATCCGTGTACAGATGTTGCCATAAATCGGTATAAGGTGATACAACAGTTTTTATGGTTTCCAATAATTTTCGTCCTTGAGCACAATAAATTTCGAAATTGCATATGTAGCCTTTAGTGCTTTCGCACACCATACGTACGAGAATCCCATATTTGATAATTATGTATATACAAATAGGTATTTTGTACGAAATTTTTAAAGCGGAATGTAGGCAGAAACGAAAATAGAGAACGTCTTGAACAAAACAATATCGCTATAACACCGAAGAAATGTAAAGATTAAAAAAACGAAATGTTTATCCTACAGCTATTGTATTTCAAGTGCATGTTTTATGACTACAGTCGGCCACCCGACCCTAATTCCACGAATTGCTGTGTACCTAGTACACTTCAGTTTACTTTACAGCCAACATCATACGAATATATTGTTACTCTAAGTCAAGTTTCAAACTTTTTTATCCATTCTGTTTTCCCCCTAGTATTGATTTTTTTAGCTGACGCCTTTACAGAGTAACCAACTTTGAACCTTTCGTAATTAATTGTAGTCGAACTCGTCAAAAAATACCAGAGATCCCAAATCGAAAAGTGCTAGCAAATCAACAAAATTCCTCTCTGAAAAAAAGCACTAGTCGGTAGAGATTTGAAATCGAAAAGTATTTCGGTAAGTGACAAAAATTTTGGCCCCAAAAGTGCTAGCAAATCAACAAAATTTACTAAAACGGAATCCACTCCCGTAGACCCCCCATTCACGTCTCATGCACCCCCCCAATTTTTTTTTCATTGCTGGACTCTACCAACAGTTGCAAAACCACGGAATCACTGCTCTAAGTGTACAATGCCTTTTGGCGTCTCCCGCGCTTTACCAATAGTGTACAAATACTAAAAGCGCTTTTAAGCGTCTCCCGCTCTCTACCAACAGTATGCAAAAGACGAGATTAAGCGACTCCCGCAAACAATGTGTTAAATGGTATCTTCACATTTTTATGCCATCACCATCTTGATTTTTATTGCTGCAATATTATATGGAACATAAAATATGCATATGTCAACATAAATCATACTTTTACTGTAAGCAATGAATGCAGGTGTTTTTGTTAAAGGACATTAATTATAATATTATTATTTTACAACCAAGTCAAGCAATCCGTCAAATAAAATAATAAAAACATATCTATTAGATAATATTACGACGTAATTTTTTTTTGTTAATTGTAAATCGCCATCTTTTTTTTTTTTTTATAATGCCACACAGTATATATATTTTATATTTTAATTTATTTGTAGCTCTTATTTTTATAATTCATGTTTCAATTAGAAATAGTCCCCTACTAAATGTATACATATTGTATTTCTTCAATTTTTATTAGGGCCATTCGACCATTAATTGGTTTTATTGGGGGATCTTTTATGCATATTTGGATCCTTGTCCTCTAATATGAAAATGTTAGATTTTGTGTAGTTGAATTGTAGCATAGGGAACGAATAGCTTATGTATATTTAAATATAGGAAAATGTCCTTATAATCATTTATATTATAACATGGCCAGTGTCATATCTACCAGAAATGCACATGGAATATGGGAATGATTGAACCAGGCCGAAAAATAGTAATAAGCGCTGGGAATCACTTTGTAAATACATAAAATCTGCAAGTGAGTGTCATAGTTTTTGCTATCTATGAATGTAGATACCATGCTGTAGGTCCAATTAACCAACCCTGTTCTGGTAGAACACTTAAATTGTTGACTCTGGGTCCACTTGTTGCAATTTTTAAATCTGGCCCTTGAGGTGATTTTTCACAAAAACGGCGCTATACAAATTATCCAAATATTATTAAGTGTAATTATTTTGGCTTTTCACAAATACAATGGCATCTTTTGACACTTTCAGAGTAGAAGATAATATGTGTGTACACCATTTAGAATTGAAACATTTCTTGTAATGGCTTTAGCTATATGTGTTAAGTAAACACTCTTCAGTACTCACTGTATAACCTTCTATCCCTTTTCTATTTTCTTCCGCCTCGTAACATTTCCATAATTCTCCATGTATATCACAGGAAGAGGACTGTGAAAAACAACATACATTTAATAAAATTGTCTATTTCAGATGTGCGGCTGGCTGCCATGGAGTGCCTTGTGGACTTTGTGAGGGTGGATGGGCGAGCGGAGGACCTTGTATCCCTCTTGACCGTTGTGGAGAATGACCCCGACCCTTCTGTCCGCCACAGCCTGGCAAGACTCCTAGTAAAGATGCCGCCCTTCGGAAAAGCTATGAAACACCGCTTGGACACGGAGAGCCTGGTCCAGAGGCTCTGGGGGAACATCAACGGGCTGCTTTCCAACGACGCTAGGTTGAGATGTGACATGGTGGATCTGTATCATACGCTGTACGGAACCCGGATGCCTCTCTGCCTACCCCTGCCTGAAATCCAGGCCATGATGAGGCAGGCCCATCACCGCGAGCACAGAGAGAGGGAAAAGGAGAGACAGAGGGATAAAGAAAGAGCCAGGGAAAAAGAGAGGGAAAGAGAACAAGAGCGAGAAAGAGAAAGAAATTTAGGACAAAATTATGAGGTTTGTTTACTTTCTTATTCATCTATAAAACATTGATTTACAAAATTCATTATATTATGTATATTCTTCACCATGATTACCTGTGCTGAAAATTTAATTTAACATGTTTTTATTAACTGCATTATTTTGAAACACAGTGAAACTGTGCAAAAACTTACAGTAAAACTCAAATAAGAAGTTTTGGTTTCTCAGTCCCTTAGAAAACCTTATAAGAGAGTTTCACTGTACATTGATTCCACAGGAAACAATATGTCATTTTATGATGTTATCTGCTAAAATGTTAATTATTTCTATTTTGTCGTCAGCAAAAGCCGATAATCTCCCCATCCGGGAGCATCATCAAGGCTGAGATGGGAGCCATCAAGCGTAGGGCGGAGTCCCCCCTGCCGGCGCCCCCGCGTCCTCCGCATCACCCCCTCAGTCCCGGACCAACCTTTGTTCCCGGCCTGAACCTCGACGACATCATCAAGAAGGAACCCATGGAGATCAAAACAGAAATGCCTGATTACAATGAACAACCTGCCTTGTTGATGCCGAGTGATAACATTATACATGTCATAAAGGTTAGTATTTTTATATCTGACAATGTGTTACCATGCATTTCTTAGTCAGAGTGCTTAGTAGTTGTGTATAGAGACATGATCTGAATAGTTATGTATCTCCCAACCTTCCTTTTTTTCTATCTCCTTCCCTACATCACTTTCTTTAACCTCACAGCATGATCCCACTGGCTGTCAGCAGTTAGGACTCATGTGAGGTACTCATTGTTCCACAACCTGATGCACATTTAAAGAAAAAACTAGTTTTTTTAAACTATTTTATATAATGTCTCACAAGGGCTCCCCTGTCTGTACTGTGTACAACCGGGTGATCTATATCACTACCGGGTCAGGCAAAATTGTTTGGTGGGTTCAGGAAAAGGTAAGATTTATTATGCATGAAAAGATTAATGCCGGTAGCCCATTGCACACGTATGTGTTTTACAAAAGAATGAGTCATACTCATGTTGTCAACTTCAACTGTGATTGGGTGTTCTGCTTACTTCAGTATGAAAGGAGTCTTAATCACAACTCTTAATTAAATCTTTCTTGGTATATATATTTAATATTTTGCTACTCTGCTTTATCTTCAATATGTTTCAATGTTTTTCAGGATGATTCCAAGCGGGAATATCTGTCAGAGAATTCCGTGTCTTTACCCGGCCTGCAAGGGCCTCCGGGACCGGTCGGGTTTGAACCTGGAATGTTCCAACCCAAACCAGACACGCCCAGCTCCTCCAAAGTAAGTCTGTTTAAATATACAGTGAAACTCTCTTATAAGGTTTTAAAAAAACTTCTTTAATGGTAAAGCCTTTGTGGGATTATTTGGGCTATTTTTGCATTTCAGTCTTCAGGTTTCACTCTGTATGCACATCAAATCAATATTTTGATTGAAACTATTTGTACATGCATTCTTGCAATGACTATCAAACAGAGCGAATAACTCTGATTGGTCATGCTACCACGGTAATAATTACAGAAATTTTATTTCACTTCTCTTATATGAATGTTGACTTGCTATACAGAGAAACTCTTTTATACAATTTTCAAGGGACTGAAAAACAAAATGCTTTTTAAGCATGGATCCATTTGATAAAGGTTAATTGCTTCATTCCTTCTATGTGTAGGCACCTGCCTTTCTTTCTCCCCGTGATATTTTAGTCTTCTAGCATTTTGAATGGTATCAATGAATCTGCTTTTCATCATGTTTGCAGTCGAAGAAGCGCAAGAAGGACAAGAAAAAACACAAGCACAAGCATAAACACAAGCACAGCAACAAGGACCACTCGTCCTCTAAGGAGAGATCCCACAGCATCCCGCGAGACCGAGAGCGGGACAAGATGGGAATGAAGGACCCCTCCCGGAGCATCACGGAACAGTTGAAGGTTAAGGAGGACACCAGGGAGACCCTGAGCTCCTTCAGTTCCAGTCCCAGTCCCACTCAAGACATGCCGAACTCCAACTCTACGCCCATGCACTTGAATTTGACTTGACAAAGCATTAAATAACCCTATTTACTAGTACAGGTCAATTTTTTAGTCATAGCCACTGTTAAGTCGCTGGCAATTTGTTAGCTAGATAACACAATTTGTTTTTAAATACTGCCTTCCTACATAGATTTATTTACAGTATTTTTTTTTTTTAATAAAATTTCTGAAGCATGACAGAAAACAATTGCTTGCGGTAAACTGGGCATACGTTGCTAGATATCCCACAGGAAGCTCTTGCACACACCACGGCATATATGCACATACGTTACAACCGTATACAATACATTGATAAAGTGCCATGAGTAAAAAATTGATCTGTACTTCCTGCCAATTTGATGGGAGACTCTGCGCCTCTTGACTGTCTGCTATCTATACCAGTGGCCCCCAACCTTTTTGTTGCCGCGGACCGGTCAACGTTTGCTAATTTTACCGCTGCGGGTGGGGGAAGGGGGTGCGGGAGACTCATTGAATGTAGATTTTTTTTTAAATGTTTTTGCGCGGCTTAGTACCATTTGGTCCACGGCCCGGTACCGGGCTGCGGCTTATGGGTTGGGGACCACTGATCTATACGACTGGAATGAAATTTAGTATAAGGCCCATATTATTATTATTCATGTTATGATCAAATAATGAGTTTATAAATATGGCCAATTTTTTTAATGCTGTTTTTTATTCTTGAAATATATCGATGTAAGAATAGACAAAATCTAAAAGATTTCTTCAATAAATACAAAGTGTATTAGTAAGTGGATTAGTAACCAATCATTAAGATTTGATTTTATTTTTACTTCAATGAAAATGTTTTAAATAGTATCACCATTCAAAATTCAAATGAATCAGAAAATAACTTCACACTGTCGTAAAGTAAAATATCTTCCAAAAATGAATCCCCTTAAAAAACATCTCAAACGACACTATCTAGTTTAGTACTCAACTGGCACCATCCTGTGGTCTTTCAAAATATCACACTTGAACCTTAGAGTTGTTTCCCTTTATTTTATTAAAGTTCACCATTAGGCTGCTTGCTTGTTCACATGGAGCCTCCAATGAACATTTCATTTTACACATAGTGCGAGCTTTGCAGTCTAATAAGTACAATTTCTATTATAGGTTCAGAACATAAGGCTTTGTACATATTTGACACTTCCTACAGTTTAATCGTCTTTCTCTTTTTTCAAATTAGCCTTCAAATAAAGGTTATGCTACACTTGAATATTACTACAAAAATGGGTACTAAAAAAATATTTTGTAGCCTTTCCAGTTACATAATTAATTATGGAAGCAGCAGCATGATTCAATTTAATTTCTTTGCCATGAATTATAGCATGTAAAACATAATACTTTTGTTTACATAAACGGAAAACTATGATGATAAATACTCTTCAAGTAATTAAATTGTAGTATGTATTTATTAAACTTATAAATATTTTCATTTTATATTTATACATACATATTTTACAGTTTATGATTCTTACGCACCGAAGACTGAGATTTATCTATAGCAATTTTTGGTTAACAAACTGTGTCACATTTGATCTACTGTAAAATAAATAAATCATTAAATCAAGGATAAATCCAGTTTGATCAATCAGTAGCCTAGTTTTTAACATTTGTGATTTTCAAGCACCACGACAGCTGAGATTTAACAATGTCCATATCGGGAAACCTAATCCAGACTCCTTTACCACGCTGTGTCCACTGCAATGAAATAAAACAGTTTTATTCGATGATATTCTTCACAAAACCACTACGTGTCACAATCTTGAAACGATTAATTAGGTTCAACGAGCTCTGCTGATGATAAAAACTCTTACCTGAACCTCAAATACATTTATATCTTATAAATAACAATAAACAGGTTGATATTAATTAATAATTGCTGTTGCACAGGTACCATTCAAATGATAAAATGCAATGTAATGTCCAAACAACCCCAAACATAGCGGATAGCTAATGACCACACAAATAAGAAGAAGGCTTTCAAAGAAATGAGAATAATCCTGACCTTCAATGGTAGCTTTTCATTTCCGAGCATGATAATTTGACTTTCCTTCAAATTCAAGTGGTTGGTCAAGTCTTCCACATAAAGCTGTCTATTTGTGGGCCATTTCAGAACACTTGCGTACACTGTCGTCAGGTCCTTTACATCATTCCTGTCTAAGAGACCAACAGAGTGTTGTTCCTTTGATGCTGTGTACCAAACATTTCCATTAGCCGTGTCGTTCTGATGTATCCAGGGTTTAGTTTTTAAAATGGCTTCTCCATTAATTTTCAACCATTGCCCCATACCATGTAGACGTTCTTGGTATATTGGAGCAATCAATCCATCTTTCGTTGGTCCAATATTCAGCAGTAGATTACCTGAAGTGCATATAATATATATAAACATATCATAAATGCTCAAACAATTTCCCACATTGACAGCTTGAAGATTTCTGTTTACCTCCACAACTGACTATTGTAACTAACATGTCTATTAGATCCTTCACAGAAGAGAGGTCTTCCAATTTAGCATTTCTTCTGTATCCCCATGATATTTTATCAACAGAATGGCAACCCCCCCACTTGTGTTTTTGCAGTACGCCTGAAAGAAAACCAATTTAATATGCAGAAATGGTTCAATCATAATGTATTCAATATGTATATACAAGAAACGTGCCTTGACGCTTTTTGTAATTTCAGTAATTTTCCAGAACAAAAGTGCTTTTTTTAAGCTTAACTTAAAAAAAAACTATTGAATAAAAAGTCATCTCTTTCCTAAAAGACCAATTCATCCATTTTCTATAATAATCATAGTTTATTGTTACTCTAATTTAATTAATTAGTCAATTCCTTTTTTAATTTTGTTAAAAATACTAATCAGAACTGTTGTTCGGGAATATTTTAAAATTTGGAAAAAAATTCACGGCATTCTATAAATAGGTATCTATAGCAAAACATCAATAGATAATGTTTGTTAATCGATGTAATTTGTATTTGTTCAAGAATAAACATTGATAATGTTTTCAAGTTAGAGGTAAGCAATGTATATTTACGTGGATTGTATCTGTCGGTGCAAGTGTAATATCCCCCGTGCTTACAGGGGATACCCTTGCCCCACCGGTCGTTGACCACGACAGAGTCCTTTACCGTACTGTTGTTGTACAGCCAAGCAATAAAGTCTTTCGATCTAAAATAATCATCTTTGGCTTCCCAATCACCATCGACCCACAATACTTCTGGCTTGTAATTTTCAACCAACTCTACTAGATCCGGAATCATTTTTTGGTCAATGTATTCTCTGGTAGTGAAATGATTCTGCCTGTCTCGCAAGTACATGGGATTGTACCACTCCAGGAGCGAGTAATAAACTCCAAACCGCATCTTGTTCCTTTTCCGGATTGCGGTGGAAAGGTCCCCCACCAAGTCTCTGTGGGGCCCGACATCCACAGAATTCCAACTGAAGCTTTGTTTCGAGGGCCATAAAGTGAATCCTTCGTGATGCTTGCTTGTGAGCACTACGTATCTAAAAAAACATGAACATTTAATTGAAGAATTTAAGAATAAGCATTTATATAGGAAAGTGTTTCTATAAGTCTCACAAAATATGCATGTTCCTGAAATCTATCAGGAACTTCAACAGGCATTTAGAGCACCTGATGAGGTTACTGGGAGGTTCTTATTGTGTGGAATTGAGAGTTTAAGTGACTGTATTATTATATCTAAGCTTATTTTTATATTATTATGGTCTATAAAATCTTACTTGGCACTAGCATTTTCAAATATTTCTGCCCATATGTCCGCATCAAAGAATTCAGCTTTAAATTCTGGAGCAAATTCTTGATACGAGAATCCTGGTGCATAGGACTGGTTCATAAAATTCTCATAATCTTTATAATTTTGACCTTCAAATAAAAAATAGAATATATTTAGTGAGAACATGGGAAAATTATAGAAATAAACTGATTTTTTGCTGTGATCCGTTACCTACCAACTAATAACCATGGTTTTAGAAGTGAAACTTCGCCGATGATGTTTAGTCCAAAGGAAGTATTTTTTGCCCATATCAGAAGACACGAGGCCCGAGAGACAGCGCACCCATTACACAAACAAATAATAAAAAACAAATGCGATGCCGGCAAGCATTACATTAAGTTTTATTTTTTACTTAGGTTTCCAATATACCCAAAACCATCCCCCTGCCTCAACGCCGCAGCTCGGCACAGAATAGACTGAGAAAAAAGTATTCATGAAGTTTATAGACTTACTTTTCCAATATTTCCAAAACCATTCACCTCCAAAGCTCGGCACAGAATAGACTCCCCAGTGAAGGAATATCCCAAACTTAGCATCGTCATACCATCCTGGAAGTGGCCTGGAGTCCAGACTCTCCCAGGTGGGCTGGTAGTTGACCTCAGCAATTTTCTGGTCAGTTTGTTTGCAAAAGACATTACTTTGCAAGAAACACGTCATAAGAAACCATGCCCAACGATAATACACCTTCATGACTATGAATAAATGTTCAATTCTGAAAGTATTTTGTATTTATTTATTTTTTTCATAATGAAATACAAAAAAGTGGTACAACTTGAAGAAGGTGCCTAACCTAACTTACGTATAATTAAGTTAAACTTATGAATTTTATATCAACAAAGCACAAAACCAGTCTGCTGAAACGACAAAAACTCTCGATTTGTAAGCTCCGGTCATAAAATAAATTTACAGAGCTTTTTCTGTCAAAACAAACTATTGTCACCTTGCAATGGACGTTGTTTCCATCCATGAATTGTGGAGCTTTCAAATAATATCCATATAATTGCCCAAATATGAAGCCGGGTAGTAAAGTGACTTGACATCAACATCTATTAGTATCCATTTACTATCACAACAGAAGGTAAACTTTCTTTGTCCTTTGATTTGCGGGCCATCAACAAGCATTGTTTCTGGACAGAATGTATGGGAGAGAAAGTGGAACAACGGTTTTGTTATCCCTTTTTCACATCCCTCTTGAACAATATGTGTGACAGTTTGATCAAGTTAGTAGCTGTTCTCTTTCCAGTGGGATCAGCGCCAAGTTTTTGTTGTTATTTTGTTTTGTTTCAAGAAACAACTAACATGGGACTAGAAGATAAAATGATAGGTATATGATGACACATATTAATATGTACAAAAGACATTCCGCTTTGTTGCAAATAAAAAATTAAGAACTGTACGGAAACCGAACATTAATAAAGGGCAAAAAGGAAGCAGAAATATTTTTGAGTTAATGGCCTCATTGGTTTTATTTCATACCGTTGGGTTTCCGTGCTCGCGGATGACCCGCTTAACAGTGGCCAAGAACCCCTTTGAAGGGTGAAAGCCAAATACAGTACAAAAAAAATTGTAGGCGTAAAGCATTAATTAATTAACACCGGCGGCGGATCCACCATACATTCAAACCGCCAAAAACATAGGCGCCATATTTAAATTTACTTCAAATATTCCCTAAATCATATAAAAATTTCCTTAAATCTTTTGCAAAAAAAAAGTTTTAAATTGATTGTATTAAATCGATAAAATTTATGTCTTTATCGCAAAGTACAAGTACTCACTTTCTTTAGCGTTAAATATATTGTTCCAGACACTATGAAGGTTTATGCTGAACTGGTAGTACTATGATTTAAGCAACATTATAACAAGTATCTATTAAAAGATAATAGACATATTATTATTGTTTATACCAGTTTATATATATATATATATATATATATATATATATAAACTATAAACTGGTATAAACAATAATAATATAGTACTAAAAACAAAATTATCTTATTATTACCCATAAAAATAATAGCTGATTCAGCATGCCTATTTATGCCATTGGCATTGGACCAAGTATTTAATTTTAAATTAAAATATCATCTAAGTATTATAAGATTTGTGTAAAAAAAAGTGGGTGAATTATGATTTTTATATTTTGAGAAATATTGTCCATTTCACGCAGTGGTCTTGCAAACTTGTTCCTGGAGGAGGAAATTTTATTGAAGAAAACATTTCTCAAGCACGGTACGTAGCATTTTCGGGGTCACCTCATTATAGTAACACCTTCTATAATATGGTCTCACCGATAACTCGTTGACCCTGATAACAAAAAATATTTTAAATGAGTCGTTACTCATATTATCTCTTTTACATTTATGGTTCATAATAATAAATAATGATGACCCTAAAACTTATCACACCTACACCTGATTTTCAATAAAAACTCTTGAAGGATGTTTATTTTTAATTCCTAATCGATTAACCATCAAGACGCACAGTGAGTATTTAGTATGTCTCTTTAAAATAGCGAATAGCAGATTGGACGCCCCGGATCTAACGAGCCTTGTTACCTTGCGTGTACCTACCTGTGATGAATGTTTTCACGTTGATAAACAATTATTTTCAAAATTCTCCCATTCAAAGACTGTACAGACTAAGTAATAAATATGGTTCAATAGATGTTTACTGTTACAACACTGTCCAAATTAAAAATTAGCTTATTGAATGGATTTATAGTGTTTTCATGTCCACCTTTTAAAAGTTATAATTACTATGTTAAAAATAAAGCCCACTGCCCATTGCGCTGTAATTACCTACTTACTTATTTGATGCTTATATTATTGTTATTATCATTTATTATTTTATTGTTATTATACTCTTTTGTTCAACCTACTATGATGATGTAAATAAATGTAAAACCTACGCTGTAACTACATAAATGTAAAGGCCTTCAAGGCATCAATAAATAACTGCTGATGGTTTCCTAAGAAACATATTTTAATTTTATAGCTTCTCAAATTTATTGACCATGTGACATTTCAAGAGCCTCCATATCAAAACGATCAAAGTATTTGACTTTAATTCAGAGTATCGGTTTGCTTACTTCACAGTGCAAACATAATATATTGAAACGGATTTTATCATTTCATAAGGGCGCCGCTAGTCTGGGTGTTATAAAGTTTGATGGACCTCACAAAAATAATTTTGTTCATAATGGATAATATAAGCTTCTTGAAATTAACTTAAGTATTCCTTTTCCATCTCATCTTCAATAAAAAATACTTTAAAAATAATTAAAAAGTTCCTTTTTACAAAAAAAAATAACCATATTTAAAAATATATTTCCTATTTATGGATAACATAATATAAATAGGAAATCAACTATCTGCATTGTTTGTTGTATTTAAGAGAATGGCTATTGCCTTTTCTTGGCCTTAACAGCTTTGGCAGCGGGTTTAGTGGATCCGCCAGCGCCACTGAAGTAAGAGGTGATCATCTCTGACATGTCAGGCATGTCCTGCATCTTCGTGAAACTACTCAACGATTCCATATCCTTCTTGGTCTCGGGATCGTTCATCATCTTTGGTAACACCATAATGAGGAGAAGGGGGACAACCATCATCAAGACCATCGGGTTGAACAGAAAATCCGTCATTCTCCACTGCTCACGAACTTGAAAATACTTGAACCTCGAAAGAGCCTTCATTTTTAGTGGATAAGGAACTTGAATTACGAGAGATGTCTGAATATGGTTCACCTTTCTAGCTCTGAATTTTCCCTTGGAATTGATTTCAACTCTCACGGGCTCATACACAAAATCTGGATTAATAACTTCGACAATGTATGAGCCCGAGGGCACGTTACTGATCAAGAAGGACCCATCTTGTCTGAGGAATCCTAGGAATTCTCTTGCGTTTACTTGAACTTTGGTATCAGCTTGCCAATTGATTGGTTCAAATGTGTCAGGTGAGTAAACTCGCCCCTCAATGGTATATCTTCCATTTCCTAGTTCTTCGTCAACGGTTAGGTGGCCGGCACGGGTATTAGACACACATAATAACAACGATGATAGAATAAAGAAAGTCTTCATTTTGGGTGAGATTACAAATTGAGTGAGATTGAACATAACTTAGTTATGTGGTTTTCTTTTACAAAAGTTAATATTAAAACGATGAGGGAATTCTATTTTTTTTTTACGTTTTATAAAATTTTAAATTTAATGTATCGCAAGAAAACACGTCTTGTTATATCCCTATTTATTGAAAATTTCAGGTATTAGAAGATAGACGAAAAATAAAAGATTTATCTTTTGTTAGATCCAAATTCGACTGTTTCGAACACCTGCAACTTCTAAACTAACGTATACGCATAAAAACAATCTTACAAAATAAACTGTTCTACTGCAATATACCAAAATAAAATTGCATTCCTCAATCCCAGATACAACAGTTTCACATCATGCTAATATGTATTTTTATTTTATTTGTTGTTACCCGTATTTTTTTATCTATTACGAATTTCTGTAATTTTTTCTCGTGTTCAAAATTATTATTTCTCATATAAAAAGATTATGTGAAATAGCTATTTCTAAATATGTTTTCATAAATAACTATTTTGAACCAAAGCTTCTATCATAATTTTATTAAGTTTGCTGAACATTTTTTTTCCATAATGTCATAAGAAACGTCAAAATTGGTAATTTCCCATATTCAGTATTTTATAACGCTGTCATACATTTATGACTGCATTATGGAATATTTCGGTGGTATTCGAGCGATTCACTCGATTTTTACATTGTTCTGAATAGGAAAAATCTACATAGCAATAAATGTTACGTTTATACCACTTTATACTTATCAGTGATCACGTACTGGTCGCGTAGATACCTCTATGGAATTGTGTTAACAATTTACATCTGTTATTTTTTGTGTCTATGACATAATATTAAAATCGATTAAATGCAATCCGTACGTTCATGATTTCGGTCTTCTCTGTTCATGTTCAATGCCAGTCTTAATAATTTAAAACATAATTTGTAATCTCACCCAAAATGAAGACTTTCTTTATTCTATCATCGTTGTTATTATGTGTGTCCAATACCCGTGCCGGCGACCTAACCGTTGACGAAGAACTAGGAAATGGAAGATATACCATTGAGGGGCGAGTTTACTCACCTGACACATTTGAACCAATCAATTGGCAAGCTGATACCAAAGTTCAAGTAAACGCAGGAGAATTCCTAGGATTCCTCAGACAAGATGGGTCCTTCTTGATCAGTAACGTGCCCTCGGGCTCATACATTGTCGAAGCTATTAATCCAGATTTTGTTTATGAGCCCGTGAGAGCGTTGAAATCAATTCCAATTCAGAGCTAGAAAGGTGAACCATATTCAGACATCTCTCGTAATTCAAGTTCCTTATCCACTAAAAATGAAGGCTCTTTCGAGGTTCAAGTATTTTCAAGTTCGTGAGCAGTGGAGAATGACGGATTTTCTGTTCAACCCGATGGTCTTGATGATGGTTGTCCCCCTTCTCCTCATTATGGTGTTACCAAAGATGATGAACGATCCCGAGACCAAGAAGGATATGGAATCGTTGAGTAGTTTCACGAAGATGCAGGACATGCCTGACATGTCAGAGATGATCACCTCTTACTTCAGTGGCGCTGGCGGATCCACTAAACCCGCTGCCAAAGCTGTTAAGGCCAAGAAAAGGCAATAGCCATTCTCTTAAATACAACAAACAATGCAGATAGTTGATTTCCTATTTATATTATGCTATCCATGTTAATATATTGTTTTTTTTTTGTAAATAAGAACTTGTTAATTATTTTTAAAGTATGTTTTATTGAAGATGAGATGGAAAAGGTATACTTAAGTTAATTTCAAGAAGCTTATATTATCCATTGTGAACAAAATTATTTTTGTAAGGTCCATCAAACTTCATCTGAGCTGTGGACACAATACTTAACAGCGAAATGGAACAAGTTGAGGGTTTGCTACAACAATGCCTATAGGCAACTCCAATATTCTGCAGTGCCTCTACAATGTTCACCGAAGGGAGGGGGCACTCATTCCCCGCCTTACTTCGCCACCGACTAGCCAGCTTCTGGGGGAGGACACGGAATTCAACTAACTAGCGTTGTGACAGTTTTTAAAGAACTAGCGTTGTGACAGTTTTGAAAGAACTGTTTCAAAGAAGTACTTCTTTTGACAGCAGTCCCAACTTCATTCATTTTTCATTGAACAAATACTTCAATTGAAGTTGGTTAAGTTGGTACTTCCGATTGAACAATCTATGGCATCTACTGAACTTCAATTTTCATTCGTTCGAAAGACTGAAATATTGCATCATCCACAGTTCAATTGTTCATTCCCTTCTTCCTTCGATTTCGAAGAATGAATGAAGCAATGAAGCAATGAAGTATCTTTTTAGTTATCCGTTCCCTGCACGTACTCGTGACATTTGCTTATGATTTCTTTGCTTGTTTTGTCTATACGACACTAGTTTTTCCGAGTGTTTTTTGGCAGGATTTTGAATTGTGAACGAATTATTTTGTTGAACTTTTAAAATATCTCAGCTTACAAACATACCTTTCAATCTCTACCTTAAATTATGACTGGCCGTTCAACGAGAAAGCAAAGTGAAATATGGGTTTATTTTAAGGAAGATGAGGTTTACCAGGCCAAATGCAACTTTTTGTTCTGAAGTTATATCCATAAAGGGGGAAATGCCTTTAATATGAATCGTCATTTGCGCAATATTCAGCCTATTGCTAACCAAACTGTCAAACTGAGTACTGTACAGTAAGAATATTCAAATCGTATCTCAAGCCCTGAAAGAAGTTTATATCGCTCTTACAGAAACTGGAAATTTTGCTAGTACTTCATTTGCTTTTTGCAAGTTCCTTGTGCATACTCATTGTACATCATCCCTTTTAAGTCATGAAACAATTTCAATTCAAACCTTGAACACTCTTAAGATTCAAACAATTTTGACAGCCCGTAAACCATAGAAGAGAAACCAGTAAAAAGACAATTCATCATCGTTTTTCTACAAGCTATAATTTTGCCATAGAATAATGCACATACATACATCACTATGTGGTTGGGAGAGCTTCCCCGAAAATATTATTATTTAACCCCCCCCTCCCCCTCCCCCCGACGAGGAATGCTGTGATTAATATCTTACTTCAATTGAAGGGTTCATCGTGAAGGGTTCATTTTGAAGAAGCATCAATTCGTGAAGCATTCACAAATCTGTGAAGCTTTTCCCATCGCTAGAAAGAACTGTTTCAAAGAAGTACTTCTTTTGACAGCAGTCCCAACTTCATTCATTTTTCATTGAACAAATACTTCAATTGAAGTTGGTTGTTGGTAATTGAACATGGCATCTACTTCGAACTTCAATTTTCATTCGTTCGAAAGACTGAAATATTGCATCATCCACAGTTCAATTGTTCATTCCCTTCTTCCTTCGATTTTAGTTCGAAGAATGAATGAAGCAATGAAGCATCTTTTTAGTTATCCGTTCCCTCGCATGTACCCGTGACAGTTTCTTATGATTTCTGTGCTTGTTTTGTCTATAGGACTATATAATCTCTACCTAAAATTATGGATGGCCGTTCAACGAGAAAGTGAAATATGGGCTTATTTTAAGGAAGTTGGGGTTTACCAGGCCAAATGCAACTTTTGTTCTAAAGTTATATCCATAAAGGGAGGCAATGCCTGTAATATGAATCGTCATTTGCGCAATATTCACCCTATTGCTAAGCAAACTGTCAAACTGTGTACAGTAAGAAATATTCAAATTGTACTTCAAGCCCTGAAAACGTTCACATCGCTCTTACAGAAACTGAAAATTTCGCAATTACTACATTTGCTTTTTGCAAATTCTCGGTAAGGCTATGCATACTTATTGTACATCATTCCTTTTAAGGCATGATACCGCCAACAACAACATATGGGCAGCTGTCATTGAGAAACAATAGACAAGAAACTAGTAATAGACAATTCATTAATACACACATAGAAGAAAGAAAGAAGTAGTTTTTCTACACGGTATAATTTTTGTTATACAATAATGGAGGAGTGGGTTATGTGGTTGGGAGAGCTGTCCCGAATAAAACTATTAAGAAAAAAACGTGACTATTATTTGGTACATTTATCGCTAGCAACCCCCCGACGAGAAATGCTGTGATTAATATGTTACTTCAATTGAAGGGTTCATCGTGAAAGGTTCATTTTGAAGAAGTATCAATTCGTGAAGCATTCACAAATCTGTGAAGCTTTTCCCATCGCTACAACTAACGTCATTGTTGCGGCTGCATCTGAATGGCTCAGCTCTCCTCTCAACGAGCGATGAATGCAGATGATGCGGAGACCACCTCGAAGCACGCTCAATTAAATTTGTTTTTATTATTAAGTTTAATATATTTGTTTGATGATTTATTGCATAATATGTATTACAACTCTTACTTTTGTTTAATGTATTGTTATTTTGTATTTTTGGTTGTATTCTTTTTTTTTTTGATTATGGAATGTATTGCATTTCACCTTGAAGTAACAATATATGGAGGGATAGCTAATTTGTTTTACCCAACCCATCCGAAATTGTAATAAATCACTTTTTCCGAGTTTTTACATCGTACATCATGAGAGAGAAAGAGACAGCAAATTTCTTGGACGGCTTCGAAATACTGTCGTAATGATCTTAAGCTGGTTAACGGCGGGACTCCGCCCACATTTTTTATTTTGCCACTAAACTTGACGCAACTAAACGGTTTTTTAGGTTAGATGCTATATTTTTGTTGATAAAAATACTGTGAAAAAGTGGCTATACGAATACACAAAAACATTATGTCGATATGTGATATGAATGGATGTATAAATACCGTAGCCTTAGTCTTAGCCACGCCCATTTGCGCCGAGTCATGTTAAAATCATCAAAAACAAGTCCAAAACTGACTTCACTGGCTTTGGCTTGGGCTACCTCTTGTATACTCTAAGCATTTCACTATACCTGCATACTAGCGTTGTGACCGCTTCGCAGGAACTCCTTCAAAGAACGGCTTCTTTTTGCGGCAGTCCCAACTTCATTCATTTTTCATTGAACAAATACTTCAATTGAAGTTGGTTAAGTTAGTTCCCCTTGCACGATGTATGGCATCTATTTCGAATTTCAATGTTAGCCTTTCATTCGTTCGAACGATTGAAGTATCGCATCATCTAAAATTCAATTGTTCTTTTACTTCTTTACTTCGATTGTAGTTCGTAGTATAAATGAAACAATGAAGTATATTTTTAGTTATCCGTTCCCTCGCACGTACTCGTGATAGTTGCTTTTGATTTCTTTGAACGAGAAAAGAAAAAGTGAAATATGGGCTTATTTTAAGGAAGTTGGGGTTTACCAGGCCAAATGCAACTTTTGTTTTAAAGTTATATCCATAAAGGGAGGCAATGCCTGTAATATGAATCGTCATTTGCGCAATATTCACCCTATTGCTAACCAAACTGTGTACAGTAAGAAATATTCAAATTGTACCTCAAGCCCTGAAAAACGTTCACATCGCTCTTACAGAAACTGGAAATTTCGCAATTACTACATTTGCTTTTTGCAAGTTCTCTGTAAGGCTATGCATACTTATTGTACATCATTCCTTTTAAGGCATGATACCGCCAACAATTCCAACATATGGGCAGCTGTCATCTAAAAACAATAGACAATTCATCAATACACACATAGAAGAAAGAAAACACGGTATAATTTTTGCTATATAATAATGGAGGAGTGGGTTATGTGGTTGGGAGAGCTGTCCCGAATAAAACTATTAAGAAAAAAACGTGACTATTATTTGGTACATTTATCGCTAGCAACCCCCCCCCGACGAGGAATTCTGCGATTGATCTGTTACTTCGATTGAACTGTTCACCGTGAAGGGTTCATTTTGAAGAACTGGCAATTCGTGAAGCATTCACAAATCTGTGAAGCTTTTCCCTCCGCTACTGCATACCTTCTGGAATAAAATTATTATTATTAGAGAAAAATAATTTAACTATAGAAAAATTTTAATGCGGTTTTATGAGCGATGAAGGCACTTCCGGTGGATATTTATGACACTAAACACTGTTTGCGGGGATCAGAAGGCAGAATTTGTATTTTTAATAAAATCGTAAATTTATACAAAAAGAGTGTACGATTTTTTTTGTTCAAATTTAAAAAAAAAGTTTTAAGGTGTTCTTCGTTCTTTTCCGAAAGAATCCGGGTCCTAGTAATTAGACAAGTATTTTCAACAATACTGCTTCATTAATAATATACACTCTTAATATCACGCTGGTAAAAGACCGACATTCAGAATGGAAATGACTTTAGCCGTGTTTGGTGACCAACTTTGAGTATCTCGGTACTTCCCACCTTTCTCTTCCCCATTTCCTTCTCTTCTCCACTCCTTTAAGCCTCATATCACTCCCCCAGTTGGCAATGACATAGTCCCAGTGGCTCCGGCCGGTTTTTTTGTTTTACAATAACTTCACCCAGGAGGCCATGAGGGAAATAATTTTCTCAAGGCCTATGTCATTTTTGGAGATGCTGTGTGGAGGGTCTTTTTGAGGAAAGGAAGGAGTGAACTTGGATCTTGAAGAGGCCCATGTTAAAGGAGGGAGGAAACACAGAGGCTGGCAAATCGTTCCATAGTCGAGCTGTTGAACATAAGAACGAGTCCAAAAGCGAATAATTGTTGAAGGTGCACAGGTAGGTACTTATTTCTTCTTTGAAATATTAAATAGATCTTTTTCTAAAAAATATCCATCAATATGTTTAAGTGCAATCGAACCCGTGGGTATAGTGGCTAGTGGTGCCCGGGTATAGGACTCCGCGCCTAGCAACTGAAGGAAAGGAAGACTGACATATAAAATTCGTTAAATATGAACGATATGTTATTTAGAGATGGATTTTATCAGGCCAATATTATGAATTCATTTATTAAAATCCATTTACATGATTCTTTTGCGTTCGCAATATGCGCCTGTCACAATTAAAGTCTGCAATTTGCATACCTTTGGAGCCTTGTAATTTGCAAAATAAGAAGATAATTTATAAACATATATGTATCCCCGACGGGTGCACTAATGTGTAACTGTTCAACCAAATTTAACCAATAAAATTTTGAACATTCATATCATGATTTGGTTGCAGGGTGATATGAAGGTACCTCCAAATAAATAGAAATTTGTTTTTGCATCATAAATATATTTTCAATCCTCACCTTGGCTGGTTGTTATTTTATTAAATATTACCTTGGAATCGAGTTTCCAGAAACTAACGGTAGAAGTGGAAGTTACTTATTCAGAGGATTGCTGTAGTATAAACACCATATTGAAATAGTAATAGTACCAATATATTGTGTATTTACGTCACCGCATTTGTGATTTTCAAGCAGCATGACCATTGCGATAACAACCTCCATGTCGGGGAAACGAATCCAGACTCCTTTGTCCTCCTGTGTCCACTCGCCACTGTAACGAATATTACAAAATGGCTCATATTTTTTATTTTATTAACATAACACAATTTTAAAAAACTTGCACAATCTTAGGCGTGCTTTCGGCGGACCATTGTTGAAGTGCCTCATATGGTCGCTGGACATGCAAAAAGGGCTTAAGCGACACATTGGTCAAAATTGAGTTAAGCATGCAGTTTTGCTTTCTGCATCGAATGCTCTAACTCTCGTTTGATTATGAAGACTTTTGTGGCCCTTCAGCCATCTAAAATATATTTACCATTTGGGAGAAGGCTTGACTCAAGTGACACAAGTTTGGAACTTTTTACTAGGCTTTTGTCGCTTCAGGTAACTCACTGAAAGCATTGAGTTATCTGGGTTAACTCCCTTTTTTTTAAATCCAACCAGGTAACGAATTTATTGTAAAACAAAAATGAAACTTTAAAGTGCGACGATATGTCATACCATCTACTTGAATTCGTAGATCATCATTGTGAAGCTGAAGGCCATGACCGAAAAGGAACTAGTTCGCGCCTCGGTGACTCTTGTATTAGCACGCACCCGCCAAAAACATCACCCGGTACATTTGGATATGAGTGCCTTATTTTAAATGATATTTTATTATATATCCGTTATTTAAGTATGCAATAGGTGCCAAAATTCAGGCTGAAAATATCTTAAAACACACGAACACGTGCTGTCCCTGTCTAAAACCCTCCTTGAAGGTTTTTGGTCACCTATTTTTGGAGACGCTAAATTTTACACTTCTTATTGGTTATAACACCCTGAGCTAATCGCTGTGGTACCTGGGGGAAGCGCTGCCCTTTAGTTCACCCCTACTCCTGTCACCGGTCGGCTCCTGCTGTCGTGATGTGTCCGCTGTGGTCCATGACTCGTGGTTCATCGTCATATCCCCGGACTGACTAAATAATGCTTGTTTTTGATATTGTTACTAAACAGGTAGGTAATATGTTTCACACGATATTTTTATATATAATGCAGACCATTATGATACGGGCACATGCCTAGTTTGGGAGATCGTAATTCGTAATATGTTAAATTTTTGAGATCTGTATCATATTTAATAATTTCGTTAAATATCAAATGAAATAAATAACGCATTTATGTCCAATCAACATGACTTTCAAAACCGCGGGCAAAAGGTTAAATAATATACTACCTACGTCCCGATTTCCGATCTTATGAAATGCTTTCTTATATTTTTTACGCTCAAGTAAAGATCAGTTATCAAAAAACATTTAAAAAAATTGGTTTAAAGGGAGATGGGAAGGTACAGATATTATTCTGTAAAAATAAATATGCAAATGAATCGTGTCAAAAAATATTTTTAATCCATCACCTTCCCTAATTGGTATTTTATAATATTCCTTGGAAACTGTGTTTCCAAAACCTCACTGTAAGCACCACGCATAAAAGAATAGCCATGATTACGTATTTACGCCACCACATTTGTGATTTTCAAGCTCCACGACCATTGCGATTTGACAACATCCATGTCGGGGAAACTAATCCAGACTCCTTTGTCGTCTTGTTTCCACTGTAAAAAATATTATAAAATAAGTTATTTTCATATAGTTAACATTACACAGAAATAAACTTATTAAAAATCTGCAAAAATCGAGTCGATAGCAGGAACCTTGCTAAATACTCGTCAGCTTCATTTGAAACATGGGTTTATAATATCGTATTGTTGATCTGTCGTAATTGTCACCCCAGAGTTTTTGGACATTATAGTATATTTCCAAAAGGCGCTAAATTCAATCTAAAACATAACCAAAAAGGTTCTTGGTCACTTATGATATTTACAGAAGAATTTACTGAGTTGGCTTTGTGATGACTATCCAATCTTGTAAGCTTGTGTGGTCTCCTCATGATTAGGAATTGGTAACTTGGGAAGGTTTTGAACTAAAAAACAGTGTTGTTTGAACAAAAAATATTGTTATACTGGTGAGTTTAGATGGTAACGGGTTAGCCTAGCTGTATAAATCAGGACAATTGTGTTATTCTGTTATGAATACAATTTTTTGAAAAGATAAGTTTTGAGTTTAGCTCTGAACTCTTTCGAGTCTATTATTATTATTCTCAGATCATGTGGTAGTCTATTCCAGGCTTTAGGACCTGACTCTCCTGCAGCACGCTCTCCGAACTTAGTGTCTGGTGTGCGCTTTGGTTCCTTCAACCTTCCGATAGCCGATAACATTGCCGATCTAAGGGTTCACTGTCGCGAATTGGAATCTACAGGAATACACAGTTTCGATAAATAAGCCGGAGCCATTTCGTTAGTTGATTAAAATACCTCAGTAAAATTTGAACTAAATTCTTTCGGGACATTTAAGTCAGTGAAGATTGTTGAGGTGCTCTGATTTATTTATTTTGATACGCCGCTCACTGGGGCAAGAACTCACATTTTTATACAAAAAATACAAAATCAATCTTAGTGTCGTTTTGCTTACTGCATAGTAATCTTTTAGTTGGAGTACGCTAGTGTTAGCAGGTAGACGCGATAAACGCAACCCACAACCCACTATTCACCTCAGGCGAGGCCGGTCGCTTGTGGACACGATTTAGCCGTTATATGCGCCAGCGCAACACATAAGTTCACGTATTTATTGTGGAATATCCGTGAAATAAACCCCAAAAGCGATTATAGAACAGGCAAGTTCAAGTATTTTTATTATTCTTCCGGATTTTATTTTTGAAATTAGCAATTGTTTTAATGAGTAAAATTGTACGTCAATTATATACTAAAATGTGGTCATGACTTTTTAAAATTTCAGAATCATTTAGATATTTAGTAATGTTTCAAGACTAATCCAGCATATGTATGAACATTTTTAGAACCGCTAGCTATTTTAATTAACGATTGAGTTTTAATATGTTGCACCTTTTTGCCCGATTTAAAATAATTAATAATCTAAACGTGATCGGTAGTTACAATTAAAATTAACATATTTTTTAAAATTGATTCCATTTCGTTTTTTTCACACAGGTGCGAATATCGATACCTTATTTATGACAAAACGACAATTGTACATGATAATAAAGAGCTCTGAACAGAAAAAATATCAAGATCAGATAGATTCACTGCAAAAGGAAATGGAAAAAGAGCAGAATGTGTCGGTGACTTTAGGAAAGATATTTCAAAAATGATAAATTGTTTTAAATCTAAACATAAGTAACGATGTAAAACGGCACACTGGGTTGAATAAATACTTCTAAAAAATAATAAATAATCGCTAGATTCGTCAATTTCATTTCTCAATCTTACGCTAAAACGTAGCTGTCCCGATCGCCCGAAAATATCGTTTGAACAGTGTACAAAACGGATGAAGCGACTAAAGACTCTAGATTTCAGAAAATGTACGGCTCTACCCAAATTAGCACCACACAAGTAGAGTTGAGAGCTGCAGGACAGGCAGAGGCGTCTAAATTAATCAAATGTATTTTATTTGATACGTCAAGTCCCTGAAACATTCAAAAGCCTATAGAGATTCATTTGAAACAGTTACCATGTCAGGAGAGGATGTTGTAGTACTTATGGTGGAAGCAGGTTTATCTCGACACCAATACAATATATTAAGATCAAAAGCTCCAAAAATATACTCGTCTTATAAAATCGGAAAGGTAATGATACTTTGATTCATGATTATTTGCAGACTATTCTTAATCTTACCGTTGAGAGTTTGATCTTCGTTCAAGGTGATTTATTGCGTACACTCAATTTCAAAGAGTTAAAAAAATGTGTTTGCTTTAGAAAGGGGATTTTGTTGGCAGTTAATTTCAAAAGTATGCACTAATAGACTTAGCCAAATAGTTTCTGCAAAAGTACTCATGGTACGCTATACCACCTACACTGCGTAAGTTATTTATTCACGAGCCAGAGATAATATAAATGGAATATTTGGCGATAAGTTGATTGAAAGAAGAGGCCCAAGAAGCACGAAACAAGGATTTAAAAAAAACAGTGAGAATTATTCTAGAAAATGTAGCCGTTAAAATTTAAATGCTGATGTTTTCAATTTGTTATTGCTGTCATCAGATTTTCTCATAACGAGCAAAACGAAACTGTCAAAAAAGCTGATGACACTCCCCAACGAAGCGGTCGAACTCATAGCTATATCATTACAGCCGACAAGTCGAAATTATCCAAGTACTCGGGATAGGTAGTGATGTTGATGATTCTGATGATCATGATGATGTTAGTAATGATGAAGATGATTATGATGATGATGATTATGATGATGTTAGTGATGATGACTCAAAAATGTCAGATGAAGAGAATTAAAAATATCTTTTTGTTAGTTATTTTATTAAGTTGTTTGTATGTAATGCATGAAAAACTTTATATATGTGACTAAAATTTTTATTTTTGTAAAAGCTACCTTGCCACATCAAAATGTTCACAGAAAAACGTCCCTGTGAATAAACGACACATTTTCGTATTCTTGCCCCACTGTGCGCCGGTGATAAGTCTTGCCGTGGCGTTGAAAACTAGTTGTGGTTTGTTCATTTGATATTTGGGAAGACTTGCGTTTATTCCGTTACAGTAATGTAAACGTAAAACGAAGTACGAGTTTACAAGTAATTTCGTAGCCTCTGTTGGAAGGTTTCTTCGCACTGATTTAATTTGTCTTAATTGAAAAAACCCTGTGCACACACACAGTCCTGTTTATTTGAGATTTAAGGGAAAAATCAGGATCCAAATTAAAACCCAGAAGCTTAATAAATGTCTTTGGAATAATGTCACTTCCTGAGACAGCTAAGTAAAAGGTAAGTAAAAAAAATGTTATTCTCTGAGGGTTGTGGAAGGAGCTAGGATTTGCACTGAGGTGTGAATTTAACATGTTGTACAAAAATAAAAAAAATAAAATGACACTTACTAATTCATATGAGTGATTATCATATATCGTTTAAATTAAAATTAGATAATGCCTTACTTGCAAAGGTAATTCATCGTTTCCTAACAATATCACTTCAGTTTTTTCTGCATCCACTTGAT